>CAKNYM010047299.1:41757-98697 GCA_932195095.1 Andricus curvator | reverse complement strand
CCTCTATTCATCTTTCCTTACTTTCCGTACTTCCCCTCACCTCATTTACCCTCATTTCTCCTATTCACCCTCTCCTCATTTCCCCTCACTTTCCTCCTTCTCCTCCCATCATTTTCTATCACTTCCCCTACTCCACCTTCCTTAATTTCCCTTAATTTTACCTATTTCTCTCCCCTCATTTCCCCTCACTTCCCCTCTTCTCGTTTCTTCTCCTGGGAAAAAAGTAGGACGGACGGACACCCGAAGGAAAACTATAAGGGTTTCTGCTCCGGGCTACGAAACCCTAAAAATTTACAAAAGTTAATTGTGAAGAAGTTATGATTTTTTCAAAATTCGCAAAAAAATGAGTTTTTTGGAATCGCTGAATGAAACTTTTATTTAAATTTTGTTTTAAATTTTTTGACTGAATTGTCGTAAGCTTGAAATGAATAATCGTGATATTTTTTTCAATGTAATAAAACAAAATTTTCTCTGATCTTTAATAATTATTAAATTTCGGTATCTTAGAGGTTCTTAAATAATTGAAAAAACCAACTAAAAAATTGGCTGTAAGTTTTTAATGATAATGGTTAGATCGGCTACTTCAGGATAATGACATATTAGTTTAAAAAACTTTAAAAAATTTGTTAAAAAAGTTTTACTCAGCAAGCAAAAAACTCATATATTTGCAAATCTTCAAAACATTATAACTTGGTCAAAAATAATTTTTGTTTATTTTTCAATAATTATTATCGCCACAACATCTGCATTAAAAAATTCACCATAATTTTGTCACTTATAGAAAAAAAAGTAAAAATATGAAAAATTTAAAATTTCCAGGTCTTTTGGTGTCTTGCGATAATGTTGACAAAAAAATTATATAGTCTCATCTTGATTAGAAAAGGCTACTTTTTCATAGTCAGGCATTGGTCAAAATTCGATAATTTCGGCCCGCCCCATTTTTATATATATTAAGTACAAAATAGAAAATCTTTGTGTATTTTGATTATTAAATTTTCCAATTAGGAAAAGAAAACAATCCAAAATATTTAAATACATTTATAAAAAATTGCTAAAATTCACTACATTATTTTTAAGAAATTTAAATAAAAAGAAAGATTTCTTAAAATAAAATTGAGGTAAAACTATGTAAACTCAATTTAAAGAAATCTTAAATCATTCATAAGCAAACCCTGCAGATTGGAAAAAATTATTCATGATAAAATGGAATTCTTTTCAATTTTAATTTAAAATATAAAATCTTATGCGTAAGAAGAGGGGAGGAGGTCATAAAAATCTTACGAATCCTTCAAATGGGGGGAGGGGAATAATAAATATAAAAAATCATCCTTACGTAATTAATGGATGTTCTTTTTGCTAAACTGAAGAAAAAGTATCCTTTAATTCTTTGCCTGAACTCTCTTTTAATGCAAATATTATAACACATACAGGTCAAAATTAACATAATTTCGTGCAATATGAAATGACCAAAACCCAGGAAGGGTCTAAGATTATCAGATAATCTTGGTATCGTAATCTTCTTTGAAGTTAAGTTTCCTTCTCAGCACACGCAGAGCGCGGTTTCTTAAGCTTCTGATAATAATCCATTCTAATGCGACTACCTACATTATATGGAAAAGGTAATTTTACCTGCATATTTATAGAAGAAAATCAATTTCAACCAGTTAATTCGCAACAAAATTAAATTAAGTATTTTAGGGGCCGTTCAAAAACTATGTCACGCTATTTTGAACAGTTTTTCCACCCCTCCCCTTCTTCGTCACAGATACGACCCCCCCCCCCCCTTTAGGTGAAATTTTTTTTGCGGTTTGATTTGACAAACGCCTCGAATGAAAGACCAAAAATACAAACAAAATATTTTAACTGACTTCACAGCCCAAAATGGGAAATAGGGTAATTTTTCCCGAAAATAGGGGAATGATAGTAGAATAAATTTTTTTACACAAATTATTGTATGTGTACAGTTTCAAGGTCACTATAAAACACTTAAGAGTTTTGGTCGAAATATATTGTATTTTCAACAAAATAGTTACATTTTTAACCAAAGAAGAATAATATTTTAACAAAGGAGATGAATTTTCAACGAAAGATTTGAATTTTTAGGTTAAAAATTTGAATTTTTTGGAAATTGGAAAACAGTTGACTTTCAAACCAAGTAAGCTACATTTTCAGGGAAATATTTTCTACAAAAAAAAATTAATTTTCAAGCAAATAGTAAAATCGCATAAAATATTCTTAAATAATAAAACACACGTTGTACTAAAATTTTTTTCAAATTCTCATTTCTTATTATAGTAGTACAAAAAAAAATTGGTTGAAATTTGAGTTTTAATTGAAAACCGATTTTCGAAAATGTGAAATTGTAACCAAAAAAGATGAATTTTCAACAAAGACGTTTAATTTTCTACCAAATAACGAATTTTACCAACAAAATAGTTTAATTTTCAACTGGAGAGATGAATTTTCAACTAAAATGATATATTTTCTTTATATTACTAACATTTCAATTAAAAATACATATTCCATTTTCAACATAATAGATCAATTTTGAAGAAGTGGGACGATGGTCCTCTAAGTACTTAAAGCTGTTGCTCTTGGTGGTTCGGAACCCACCTTTAACTGTAGGTCCCCCTCCCACCACCAAGAAAGTGTGTGGGGGGAAGATAAATTTTCAATGAAAACACGAATTTTTAACAAAATACATGAATTCTCAACTAAAAAAGATAAATTTTTAAACAAAAAAGGAAAAGTTAAATTTTTAGTTAAAAAATTCGATTTCAACTAAAAAAAAAATGAATTTTCAACAAAATAGTTCAACTTTGAAGCCAATAAATAAATTATCAACCAAAAAGGTTAATTTTCTATCAAAAAACGAATTATAATTGAATTGTCAACCAAAAAAAAAACAAAGAATTTTCAAAAGCATGTATAAATTTTCAACAAATAGTTGAGTTTTCAAATAAAAAAGATAAATTTAAACCAAAAATGGAAGATTTGAATTTTCAGTTCAAAAAATTAATTTTCAAACAAAGAGACGAATTTTCAAACAAAGAGACGAATTTTCAACTACAGTTGAATTTTCAGCCAAGAAGATCAATTTTCTACTAAAAAGGCCAATTTTCCACAAAATAGGTGGTTACATTTTCAACCAGAGAAATAATTTTCAACCATAAACATCAATTTTCAACTAAAATTATGAATCTTCAAATAAAAAAAATATTAACCACATAACTGAATTCTCAACGAAAAAGAAGAATTTTCAAGCAAAAAGATTAATTTTCTACCAAAAGACGAAATTTCAACAAAACACAAGAATTTTCAACTGAAAAAGATACATTCTTAATCAAAAATAGAACAGTTAAATTTTCAGGTCAGATAATTAAATTGCAACTAAAAAAGGCAAATTTTTAACAAAATACAAGAATTTTCAACTAAAAAAAAATACAATTTTAATCAAAAATAGAACAGGTAAATTTAAAGTTGAAAAAAAATTAAATTGGAACTAAAAAAACAAATTTTCAACAAAAAAATGCAATTTTGAAACAAATAAATGAATTTTCAACCAAGAAGATTTACATTTTAATCCAAAAAGACAAATTAACTACAAAACAGTGAAATTTTCAACATAAAAGCTAATTTACAACCAAATAGTTGAATTTGATACCTAAATAGCTTAATTTTCAACCCACAAATACGAATTTTCAATGAAACAGTTGAATTTTCTACCAAAAAGGAGAACTTTTTAATATAATTGTTTAATTTTCTACAAAATAACTAAATTTTCGACAAAAAAAAAATTCAAAAACATACATGAATTTTCAACTAAAAACGTTCACTTTCTGCCAAAAATGGAATAGTTAAATATTTAGTTTAAGAAATTAATTTTTAAACAAACAGATGAATGCTCAAACAGGAAGATTATTTTTCTACCAAAAAAGACGAATTTTCCACAAAATAGATAGTTAAATTGTCAGCCAAAGAAATTAAATTTTCAAACCAAAAGATAAATTTTCAACTAAAATGATGAATCTTCAAATGAAAAAAATGTTAACCAAATAATTGAATTCTTAACCAAAACGAGGAATTTTCAAGCAATAAGATTAATTTTCCACCCCCAAAAAAATGAATTTTAAACAAAGACGGTTAATTTTCTATTAACACAAAAAAAATGAAATTTTGACAATTTCGTTCAAAACGAATTTTTAACCAAATAGTTGAATTATCAAGCAAGAAGAGGAATTTTCAAGCAATAAGATTAATTTTCTATCCCCAAAAAATGAATTTTAAACAAAGACGATTAATTTTCTACGAAAAAACGCAATTTCAAGAAAATAGTTATATTTTCTACCGAAAGACGAATTTTCAACTAAGAAAGATAAAGTTTGACTAAAAAATATAATGGTTAAATTCTCAGTTGAAAAAACTATTTTCTACAAAAAAAAAGGATTTTATACAAAACGGTTTAATCTTTAACACAAAAAAATGAAAGTTTGACAATTTCGTTCAACTTTTAGCCAAGTAGTTGAATTTTAAAACAAAAAAAGATTAATTTTCAACAAAGAAGATTAATTTTCTACCAGAAAAAAACGAATTTTGAACCAAATAGTTGAATTATCAAGCAAGAAGAGGAATTTTCAAGCAACAAGATTAATTTTCTACCCCCAAAAAATGAATTTTAAACAAAGACGATTAATTTTCTACGAAAAAACACAATTTCAAGAAAATAGTTATATTTTCTACCGAAAGACGAATTTTCAACTAAGAAAGATAAAGTTTGAACAAAAAATAGAATAGTTAAATTTTGAGTTGAAAAATTATTTTCTACGAAGAAAGAGATTTTCTACAAAACTGCTTAATCTTTAACAGAAAAAAATGAAATTTTGACAATGTCGTTTAACTTTCAACCAAGTGGTTGAATTTTAAAACAAAAAAGATTAATTTTCTATTAGAAAAAAAACGAATTTTTAACCAAATAGTTGAATTATCAAGCAAGAAAATTAGTTTTCTACCAAAAGACAAATTTTTAACGAAAGAAGGTCAATTTTGAATCAGAAATAGAACAGTGAAATTTTTCGTAAGAAAAATGAGTTTTTACCAAAAAAAAAAAAAAAACATTTTTTTTAGAAAGTAGTTCAATTTGGAACCGAAGAAATAAATTTTCAACTAGTATTACAAAAGAGTTGAATATTCAACCAAGAAAGATTTTCAGTCAACAAAGAAAAAAAATTCATTCAAATTTTTCAATTTTCAACCAGAAATCGAATAGTTGATTTTTCAGTTTAAAAAATTAATTTTTAACCAAAGAGATGAATTTTCAACCGAGAAGATCAATTTTTTACCAAAAAAGTCGAATTTTCAACAAAATATATGAATTTTTAAACAAAAAGATTAATTTTATAAAAAAAGATGAATTTTCATCTATAAAAGATAAATTTACATAAAAAATGGATTATTTTAATTTTCAGTGAGGAAAATTAATTTTCAAATAAAAAAGCGAATTCTTAACGAAATAGTTGAATCTTCAACAAAATCGTAAAATTTTCAACTGAAAGAGATGAATTCTGAACCAAAAATATAATAGTAAACTTTTGATAGAACTCAATGAAAACTATGCGAAAGATATAATTGTTTCACTCTGTCGGAGCGAAGAGTCTTCGCGTACTGTTACTTTTTATTTAAGATTATCAGAGAAGAAGTAAATTCTCCTTTTTTAATGGAATGCCTCCAATTCAAGGTACCAAGATCTTATGCTATACGGGATTTCACTTTTTATTTAAAATTCCCACATAATGCTATCGGCTTCAACTCGCCTGTTTTCGTGATGTGTAATCACTTTAATTTAATGCATGCAACAACTAATCTAACATTAGATCTTACAAACATTGGCGAAAATCAATTCATCGAAATCTTTAACCAAAATATATCTTAAATTTGCGAACATAAGCCATACATTTTATTATTCACTGCCAATTGATGGACGGATGCATTATTACTAAATTTTTCTTTTGTTTTAATTTTTGGAATGATCTACCATATTACTCTAAACGCCAGCTATGTACGCTTATTATCTGTTTTATTGTTCCTATGCAGCTATTGTTTTATTTAAAAAAAAAAAACAAAAAAAGCAGATATTTTTATCTGAAGTTGGATAAAAACGTTGGAAACGATATTGATAACTTCATATAAAGTTGTGAATGTGGTTGTGAATCCGCCTCCCAATAATAATTATTCGACGGCTGATAATTTATAGTTCTCAATTGTTAGCAACGTTTTTATTCAAAAAATAACTCTGGGCTTTATTGTGAAGAATAATGAGTTTGGGTTTTGACCAAAAACTGGAAAGTTAAATTTTTAGTTAAAAAAATTAAATTTCAACTGAAAAAATGAATTTTTTAAAATGAATTTTCAACAAAATAGTTCAACTTTGAAGCAAATAAATAGATTTTCAACCAAAAAGGTTAATTTTCTATCAAAAAACGAATTATCCACCAAAAATTTTGAATTTCAAAATAAAAAATAGTCGGATTTTCTCATTGGATTCTATTACACTCAACTCCCGATATAAGACCGGTTCCATACATGGCTTGCCTTGGCCTTGATCCTAAATCGGGGAAATTCAAACGTAAACAGGCAGGGCTGCATGAACCATTTCTGTTGGATTTGGATGCATGACGCAACCTGATGCAACTAACGCGCTGAGCGTGCGGCCCTCAAACTGTTGGTCACCCTTGACTGAGCACATCCTCTCTTTCGACCCCGCGGCTCCTCTCTTCACGAAACTGCGGAGGCCATCAGTTCTGGAACATCGTAAACCGGCGGGTATTATATCGGGAGTTGAGTTTAATTTAGTTTAAAATACTTGTTGAATAAAATTACTAATTATATATATTATATTATATTAATACTTCGATACCACATGCATCAAATAGAGAAAAAAGAATCTAAAACAAATATAAATATGAAGCTCATAATTTAAAACATATACAATCAAACTCCGTGTTAAGCACCCTCACTATATGCTATTCCTAGAACATATGAGCTCATTCAAGCGTGACAAACATGCAGGAGGGACGCACTCTCCGCGCGTTAGTTGTATCAGGAATTTTTCTATTTTTGGTTGGAAATTATTATTTTTGATAGAGAATTGATGTTTTCTTTTTGAATATCGAACTATTTGGTTAAAAATTTATGTATTTTGTTCAAAATTCATCTTTTTTTGGATGAATTCAACTGTTTTTTATTTTTAATTAAAATTTGTTTGCGTTGAAATATCAACCATTACATGTTTTGTTGAGACTTCATCTTTTTTTATTGAAAAACCAACCACTTTGTAAAAAATTTAACTATTTGGTTTCAAATTAACTTTTTTGTTGAAAATTCAACTATTCAGCAAAAAATTCAACTACACCAGAGACTCTATAGATGAACAATCTCGGGGGTTGCCTGAAAATGGCCTTGTTCATATAACGCGTACAGCGAAACGTAAACAGTCAGGGCCGCCTGAACCGTTTCCATCATATTGCGCAATCTACTTGACTGAGTAGTATAGTGCATGCGTCCCTTCAGAGGCGGAGTGGCAACCGTCTCTCGCCTTGCCCCCTGAGAAACTGCGGGGACCAGCAATTCTAGGAATTCATATAACGCGTTCGATCGCGCGTTCAAATAGCGAGTCTCTGGTGTATTTTTATAAAACTTAAACTATTTGGTAGAAAATGAACTTTATAGTTAAACATTCTTTTATGGTAATACATTTATTTTCTTGGTGGGAAATTCGTCTTTTTCTTTTAAAATAAACTATTTGGTTAAAAATTCACCTTTTTGATTAGAAATTTAACTACTTGGTTGAAAGTTGAATTACTTTTTTAAATATTCATTTTTTTACGATTCACCTCTTTGGCTGAAAACTTATCCTTTCAGTTGAAAATTGTATTTTCTTTTAATTACATTTTTTTAGCCAAAAATTTAACTATTTCATTCTTGTTTGGAAATTGATCCTTCATAAATTTAAAAATAAAATATTTAGTAGAAAATTCATGTATTTTGTTGAAAATTCATCGTTTTGGATAAGAATTTAGTTATTTGGTTAAAACATCGTCTTTTTCTGTTGAATTCAACTGATAGAAAATTAGCTTTTTTTTAATGTCAAAATTTTTTAAACTGAAAATTTGACTATTCCATTTTTGGTTCAAAAACCCCCTTTTCTATTTGGTTGAGGATTCAACTATTACGGTAAATTTTTTTTTCGTTCAATTCGATTGGTTGCCAATTTGACATTTGGTAGAAAATTTATCTTTGATGGGGAAAAAGTCATCTTTCTTGATTGAAAACGAACTTGTTTTTTGAAAATTCAAGTTTTTGGCTTAAAAATTCAACTATTATTGGCTGAATTTTTATTTTTTCTGTTTGAAAATTCAAACATGTTTTCTGACAATGCAACTTTGTTGGTTAAAAATTCAAACATTTTTTCTGAAAATGCAACTCTGTGGGTTAAAAATTCAACTATTTTGATGTCATCTTTTTTTGGTTGAAAATTCAATTGGTATCGAAAAAATTCGTCATTTTCGATCGAAAATTCATCATTCTTGGTTTAAAATCAACTTTTTTGTTGAAAATTTAACTGCTTTCAAAAAAATTAATATTTTTTGCTTGAAAATTTAACTACTTGGTTAAAAGTTTAACATTTTTTTTTAAATTTGTCTCTTTTGCTTGGAAGTTTAACTATTTGGTTGTTTATGCAACTGTTTGGTTAAAAACTATTTTTTTTCTGTTGAAAATTCGTATTTTTGAGTTCAAAATTCATCCATGTTGGTAGAAAATCTTAGGAATTTAAAAGGCTTTATACTGAATTAATTGTTTTTCATTATTTTTTGTTGCGATCAAAATTTGAATTTTCGAGATTTCAAGAAAATTTGGAAAGTTCTCATCTTAATCTTGTAGGGATTTGAAAAAGCAACGTTTTTCTCCTGTTGACTTTTTTCATATCTTGCGTTGTTTGGCTTAAAATTTTCGTTTTTTTTTAAATTTTGAAAATGCTATAACTCTGATAATTTTTTTTATCGGAAAAATTCGCAAGGACAAATTGTTCAGTTTTTTAAGTACTACGAATAGCCGTACATGGAATTTTTGAATCTTGAAAAAAATGGTCTCAAAAATGTTGAAAATGCTCTATCTTTTTGAATTTTTGTCCAATATAGCTGGCTACGGAACTTGACCTTGAGTTTCCAATAATAAAAGAGTGTACCAAAGGCCAATCTAATAGATTAATTCTTTCAAAAGTTATCGTGTTCACAGATAAAACGTCGACCCCTGACAAAAATCGGGGGGGGGGGATTTATACATTTTTTAGTACACTTTCGAATACATATTTTTGAGGACCTCATAGTGTTAAGAATAGGTAAGAGAAAATATAAGGTTCATTTTTAAAAACAAGGTGAAAAGGTATAAATATTCAATTATTATTTTTTTACTGTGTAAATTATATTAAAAGAAGAAGCCGTACATTTAACCATAGATAATAAAGATTCAAGATAGATTGTAAAACTATTAAGGGGAATATTGAATACGGTTATATTTCAAACTGAAAAAATAGGATTTAAAGAAACAACTAAGTATTTTTGAAATACTAATAAGGGTATGAAATATAATACACTAGTAATAAGTTTCATAAGAATACTAAAGAATTTGGAATTAAAATGACATTCGGTTAAGCGAATTTAGATTTGGTTTAAAAAAAAGGTTAAAGAACCACCGCATGGTCCCACTGGGAGCAACTGCTATCTATGAAAATGACACCGGCTCCCAGTAGAACCGCGGTAAATCACACCTATGGCCACTTATCACGACCGTAAGATGAGTAGCCACATGGCATGACGAGATCACAACGACAGGTCAGCGAAACCCTCGTGTGTCTTGAGGAACTGGAGCGACCCAAGAATGACAGCCTTCTGCATCCATCTTGCAACTGCTTTGGCATGTTTTTGGCACGTGGTTGTGGCTTTGAGATTACAAATAAGTGAAGTTTTGCATTTCTGAGAGCATCGATCATAAGAACAATTACTTTAATCGAATATTTTGGATACAGTCGTTGCAGCTTCTTTTGAAGGTCTTGGTACCTCTCCTCTTTTTCCTTCTCCTTGGCGGTGATGTTGTAGTCGGCCAGAGCCGAGAATTCGATCACGAATATAGTTCGTTTCTCGAAGTCTTCGAGAACGATGTCAGGCCTCGAGTGTGCAATGGAGACTACTGTCCGAAAGTCGTAGTTTCAGCAAATTTGGCACTTTACGTTTTAACAGTTGACACTAATTCTACGGCAGCATTATGCCTGTAGAGATATGTCGTTCCCGCGTGAGTGGGACACCTGGATGGTATGTGTTCTAGGTACTCAGCGTGTGCATGGCACGCTCTGAACCTATCGCTGGGAATTTCTTGAGGTAAAATGCGGTCACGGTATACTAAGGTGAAAATGACACCGTTCTGGTAGGCGACAATAAAACCCTCTTTACCTAAATCAAGTATTGATGATCTGAGGAAAGCAAAAATTTGCTCCTTCGACAAGGACTGATCTTTCACATTTCTGTGGAAGTTTCCGTGGATTTTCTTTCTGACTAGCTGCTGGCAGAATTTTGTAACCTCTGCTTTCTTCAATTGGACTTTTAGAAGTGAAGCACATAGATGAAGTCATGCACTTGCCTCACTTCTGATGTTAAAATTTGGGCCAAGGCTATCGCCCGTTTGCTCTGAGGCTTTGTAAAGGAAAGCTCCTTTGCCAATCATCTCGTGCTACCTGACCGTTTTTAGGAGAGGATCTCTTCCATTTGCAAGAAGGGTGTACCCAGAACAGTTCGGTTATGAAGACATTGAAGATTCAGAAGTCTGCGTCCGCCTTGACGGTGTGGGATGTATAATAGCGAAACGGACGAATTGATGTGCAAGCTCTTATGCATATGCATGATCTTACGCGTGGCGATATCAAGGGCCGTAAGCTCATTCTTCGTCCATTGAAGCATCCCAAACGATTAAAGTAGAACTGGGACGGCAAGCATGTTAGTCGCAGATACCTTTTTCAACGCTGGCATACTTGAAGACCAAATCTGTCGAAGAATCTGCTTCGGAGAGACTCCTTCACTGATGTTACATCCTGAATGCGGCTCCGAGGCTCACCTAGGTATGAATAGGCCTCTCCAGTGTCAATATGTCTAATAACACTTATATCCACAAGCTCATTGCCTCCCGGAATGCCAGTAATCTTTCCTCGCTTCAGATTAATCTTGGCATACTCGTTCAATCTAAAGTTCATACCAATATCTTCTGTGTACCTCTTGACGATGTTTAAAGCGAGTTGAAGTTGGCTTGCACCAGAAGCATAGATCTTAAGGTCATCCATATAAAATACATGAGCGACCTTATGCTCGCGATGATTAGTCGCCCTGAAAGACACCTGTCCGGAAGGTGACGTTGTTCGTTGTCACACGATAATTTCCAGATGAGATAGTAAATCTAGTTTCCCAAAGGGGCGTCAATCTCTCTATGCATCTCACTATGTGTGGATGGACCTTCAAACTTTCCAACATACAGATTATGAGTCTATGAGAGGTTGAATCGAAAACTTTCCGGTAGTCAATCCAGGCGATCGACAGGGCGCGCTGATGGGCTGCTGTGTCTTTGTAGATGCACCTGGGGCATAATTTCTGAAGTGTACCCACCTCGAAAACGAAAGTTGTCTGATCAGGCTGAAAATTGGCCCAATTGTAGTCCTACTAGATAGTACTCCTCACACCAAAATTTAATTCATTTTGATAATTATTTATCAAAGTGGAGGGGGTACAATTTTTGGGTTTTTTGAGAAAAGCCGTACTTTCAAACGTTTGTAACTTTTGTCCTATTGCCTTAAACAAAATTTCACTTCAAATGTTTTCGATAGAATTTTTCATAAAATTTCTGGTGGTAATAACGATTTTTGAAAAAAATCAAAATTTGACCCAAATTTTGGAAAATCAAAAATAAATTTGACTTTTTTTCAAACTTGGGCACTTTTTTTTTTCTTCAAAATATTTTTAAACGAAAGCTGAGATTTTTTCCTATAAGACCTCCAATTTTCAGAGTGGCAAATTAATTTGTCTTTGAGTAATAGAACGATACGTAAACAAGATGCCGTGATAGGGCGGGTGGCGCGCGATTTTCCCTAGTGCGCTCACGCCGAGGATCGTTGTGCAACGCTTTAGTGCCAGTTTTTTAAGTTAAGTAATATTACATGGTAATATTATCTGTCTTTCTGTTCGATTTTTTGGCGATAGTTTCAACAGTTGTTTTCTTTGCAGGCTCAGAGGACGAAAACTTCTTGAGTGGAAATGAAAGCGTGGTACTGTAATGTATCTGGCATCATGACAGCTTTGTCAAATCTGGTTTTCAGTCACTCGGTGGCTAAGGCGTGATTTTCTTTGCTGCTGAAAAAAATGGAGAGTGAGCATGTGATGTTTCGGAGAACATTGTAAGCTTGAACCTACTGCTTGTCTCTTTATATTCGCTCCTATACCATCACATGCACCCTTACCATGAGATGTTCCATGGAAGTGCCATTCAGCTTGGATACCAAAATCTTCTTCATGGGCTTGGAGATTAACAAAGCTACTCCTTTTTTTGAAATTTTGCCCTGTACCATCAGTGAAATAGTAGATTTTACTTGGCCTGAAATGAGTTTTCAAGTATTCTACTATTATCTTTTGATACTCGTGAACAGCCACCATGTCATGAGCTAAATTATCATTGCGCTACATTCTGGATTATGAAGGCGTAATTCTCAGCAAAATCAAAGCAAATCAAAAACTCCCCAGGCAATAAATTTTCCTTCAGGTTTTTGAAGAAAAATGTAAATTTAAAAGATGTATATTCTCACTTCTAATTTTTAAAGCATATTCCCAATTAATTTTACACTTACAATAATGCAGGCCTTTGTTAATTCACCCTGAAAATGCAGAGAACAGTTATTCTAGCAGCATATAATATTACTTAACTTAAAAAACTGGCACTAAAGCGTTGCACAAAGATCCTCGGCCTGAGCGCACTAGGGGAGATCGCGCGCCACCGGCCCTATCACGGCATCTTGTTTATGTATCGTTCTATTGCTCAAAGACAAATTAATTTGCCACTCTAAAAATTGGAGGTCTTATAGGAAAAAATCTCAGCTTTCTTTTAAAACTATTTTCAAGAAAAAAAAAAGTGCCCAAGTTTGAAAAAAAGTTAAATTTATTTTTGATTTTCGAAAATTTGGGTCAAATTTTGATTTTTTTCAAAAATCGTTATTGCCACCAGAAAGCGTGTGAAAAATTCTATCGAAAATATTTCAAATGAAATTTTGTTTAAGGCAATAGGACAAAAGTTACAAACGTTTGAAAGTAAAGCTTTTCTTAAAAAACACAAAATTGTACCCCCTCCACTTTGATAAATAATTATCAAAATGAATTAATTTTTGGTGTGAGGAGTACTATCTAATAGGACTACAATTGGGCGAATTTTTAGCCCGATCGGACAACTTTCATTTTCGAGGTGGGTACACTTCAGAAATTATGCCCCACCTGTCAATTAGCAGGTTCTCTCAGCAGCCTACTACACCTTTTTTCGAGCCACGTGTTTCGTACATCTCTCTTCGCACAGGCTCAATTCTTCGAACAATCCTGTCATTTAGGATAGCTCTAAAGATCGTATACAGAGTGTTTAAACAAGTTATTGGCCTGTAATTCTCTGCTTTGGACAAGTCGCCTTTCCTCGATATGAGTATAGTGCGTCCTAACATCAGCCACTGCAGAATGGGCTTCTCCGACATTAAATATGAGGTGAATATGCGGGCCAGGTGTTGGTGTGTAGACATAAACTTCTTTCATCAGAAGTTCTTGATACCAACTGGTCCTGCAGGGGAAAAGTTCTTTGTGAACCTAAGTGATTTTTTCACCTCTTCGGCGGTGATTGATGCACATTCCTTCTCAGATGGTATGATGTTGCAGCAAAACTCCTTGAAGCGGATGATATAATTAGTATTTTCTTCTAACTTCAGTGTCTTCGGGATCTTGTATAACTGTCTCCAAAAAACCTCTACTTCATTGGACTTGGGTGGTTTTGACAGAAACAGGGAGATAGCTAAAGAGGCGCGATGGTTCAGCGAGAAACTGTTGATTCCTTTGGACCCATCCATCCCTCTTCTGTATTCTCCTCCTTGCTTCAAATAACACCCGTATTTTGTCAACAATATGCTGCTTGATTTTCAGCAGCTTTGGCCCATACAATCTTTTTATTCAATTGATGCAAGCGTCTTTTAGTCTTTTGATCTGAACAATTGATGGTCCAGAGGTCGCACTCCTTCGAGACATCTTCACGAAGGGAGGCATCCATTTTAGCCAGATCTTAGGGCTTAGGAGGAACCTGGCTGTTAATGTTCCTCCTTGTCCTAAAATCGCGATCATCTCTCAGGGAGTACCTTCTTTTTGCGTTTGGTCCTAATGTCGCTTCCTCCTCTCCATCTGCGGCTTGTTCATGCAGCGGTTGGGGAGGCGCTCCGCGTACATATCCATTTTTCGAGAGGCAGGCAGCTTGAATTCGCAAAGACTGATCCGAAGTGTGCTGAAGCTCTGGCTGTTTCTTGCACCACAGAGTGTGCATATCCGCCATACAGCCTCCGTGGATCAAGGATAATGCTGGCATCGTAGCAGTCCAGCAAGTCATTCTTGAGTTGATTCGTCCACTCAATGTGAGCGTTTCGCTGGTTAGTCGTCGTGTTTCCATCTAAATTATTTCCAGCACCCCGAACTCTAGGGTGATCGGTACTACATATTTGCCGATCCATTTTTGGGTGCTCCGCATTCGATCGTTTTGAACCGCATCTACAACTTTTTGGTAATGTTATTGTTGTTCCCACGGGCAGCTTGGGAAAGGGTTCGTCTATCCTTGTAGACCCCCGTATGCATGGATATTCTGCATACTCTGAGAGATCACCGGGTATCCCATAGTCACCGTTTAAGACACATCACCCAGATGCCATTCAGCTTTTGGCACGGGTGTTACGCCTCCACTCGGGGTTCATTCCTTCGGGACCCGCCCTGGATAATTGTCCGCGACAGCTCATCAGTTATTGTAACCATATTCAGCAGAAACCCTTGGTACAGGGACCCTCTATCCGCAACCTGAGGATGCGTCAGGTGGCTTCGTTATAGGCCCTTCGGTTTGATTCGAATTTTTTTTTTATTACACAAGCGTAATATACAATTATTATCAATAAATTATTATTGTTTTAATTGATAATATACTTTTTTTATTAACAGCCTATTCGACTGTGACGTGCACAAATATTGCAAATACTTCATTTTAAAATGCTATCTAATTTTCTAGGCCTTGTTTTATTATTTCGACTAAGAATGCGTTCAACTTGGAATTAGTTGTATTTAGCATTGATAAGTTTTGAACAGATTAATATATAACGCTAATTTAAGCTGCTATAATGTTTTGTAAACTAATTATAGTTTAATTAATGAATAATTTAATTAATCTATTCGACGGAAAATTATATTAGCAAAATGTAATCTCTTATATACTCTGAGAACGATTTGTGTAGCTATTGGTCACGATATTGTTTATAGTTTATTGTACTGGAGCAGGACTGAGCAGGACGTGTGAATGAGTAATCGAAAGTTGATGGAAGAAAAATGTGCCTTTTGAGTGCCTTTTAATTGAGAGTATACTTATGATAAATCGTAGTCATTAATAACTTAGTATTTTACTAAGTCAAGGTGTAATACCAAAAACAATAATTATCTGTTGAACCTACAATTGATGAAATCTAATAAAAAAGTTTATTATATAGCTAATTAAATCATTTTCATTGATGAACATAATAAATTTTCTTTTTATTATTAATTGTAGTTACAAGATACTTCCAACACTTTAAGCCGACTTTGGATCACATATAATATTATATTTTAGTTTTATATTTGTTTTAAATGAGGTTATGGTATGGAGAATCGTGCTTTTGATTGTATATTTTGAAATACCATTTAACTGGACGGTGAATACCCACTGGAACTTCCTTGATATCAGCTTTGGTTACCGGGGTAACTTTGCTGCTTTTCATGTTTATTTTCACCCGTTTCCTGCCGTGACCACCATAAAATCCAGCAAGAATTTGACTAGTCTCCAAAATTGCAAAGACGTCACCATCAAATGTTGATAACACAATTTGTTCTTGGTTTGGAATTGGCAGAAATACATTTTGTCCTACGGATAATAAAATTCGTTTTTCAGCAGGAAAAGTATATCTTCGAAGCTCGAATAGCCGGTGCGGATTCTCATTGGGAATAAACCGAATAAATTCAAGATCTTCAAGTTCATATCCAAATCCGTCCGAAGAAGGAAGCCTGGTAAGAGGAGCAATGCATCTGGCAGCAGGAGACCTGGACCTGATACGAAGTGGTGGCTCGGCAGGACGAGACCTGGACCTGACGCGAAGTGGTGACACGGCAGGAGGTGACCGTTTGTCCGGAGAATAATGTCTGCCAGGCGGAAGAGACCTGTCAGGAGAATCAGATCGGTCAGAAGAATAAGAAGGTCCGCAACGAGGAATACCAGAAACTGGGTCGCCATTAGGTAAACAATTGAATGCTGAACTTAACTCTGCAAGTAGAACAGAGAATTACATTTTTAAACGATTTTTAGCATGTTTTAATAGTACATTGGTATATCATGAACTCCTTATGCCAAAATTAAGGCGCCGTGGGTGCTAAAAGAAAAAAGGAAATTATTTTGAGGCAAGACTGGGGAGATTGAGAGAAGATTGCCCTGGGAAACTTCTTGATAGCTGGACCAGAAATGTTCAGTGTAGAACAAAAAAAAAGCTGTGCAACCATGCTTAGGTGCCATATAGAACACTTCAGGGCCCAATAAGGATTGAGTTAAAAATATCGCCGGCTTGAAATTTCGGACAGAATGCGGATTCCGGAAGATTTATTCGAATTCTGTGATCAATCCGAAATTCTTCTTTTTGTCAGATTGTAAAGTAGGTCCTACATTTCGTCTATAGGCTGCGGTTTGATGTCCGTGTTTTTTGTTGTTGTTGCCAACTTTATTTCGAGCAAAAGTGTGAAGATAAAGTTAGTTATATTTGCTTGCTAGTCGATTATTTTATATCTGTGCCTTCGGCCTGACCTTTGAGATTACCCTTTCCTCTTCCCTTGCGAGATACGCGCGTTTTTCACTCTTCCAACCCTTTTCATTCATTCGACTGGCCTTTAGCTCTTTTGAATCCATCTCTTGAAATTGTCTTGATGAAGTTGTCCTTAATTTTCGACTGTGGCGGCAAGACCCGCACATAGGGCAAGCTTCAGTGCGTTTTCTGTTTTCCTTATAGTATGAAGGTGTATCAAAGTGGTGTGTACGGTTCGAAGGTTAAATAAACAGGCTGACAAAAACTAACTTTTTTTGTACCCAAACGCTAGACTATGTGATCCCGAAGGATTTTGATGTTTCAAGAGTATCAAATTGGGTAGCCAGTCAACCGAAGGTAAAAGAGACTAAAAGTAGTGGTTTATCTTGATAATTTCTCTTCGCGAACCTGGATCCACATTTACTGAGACTTCAGCTCAAGGAGACAGTAAGGTTTCTTATGCTCCTAAGATGGAAAGCAAATGTTTAAAATTCAGTTTTGGAACCTACAAGAGAGCTAGAGTACCTGGGCATCATGTGGAACCCCAGGATGGATTAAAGATTTCTTTCAGAATCAAAGACGGAAAGGATAACTCTATTTGTTGGGAAACGTATTATTCGGCAAAGGCGGACCTGGCATCAGGTGAAATCAGGTAGTCGGGGAGCCTAGTTGGGAAACAAGCTGACGAAGTGTCAATGGAGTTTGGATCAGAAAAACTGGCACATAAACAAAAAATAAATGGGGAAGCAGGGAAAAACCTTATCTCTTCAATCAGACATCAAGGCAGTGATAGCTTATACTCGGAGGGAAGGAGGTACAAAGTTAACAGAACAACTACTAACTTTTTCTTCAAAACTAGATCTTCAATTGAGGCTCACTTTACACCAAAAGTATACAATGAGTTCCACAAATAGACTTGATGGCAACCGCACAATCAGCAGTCATTCCAACTTATGCATCTCGACACAGTGATCAGAAATTAACATTTGTGAACGGCTTCGGTTAAGTATGGAATTACAACCTAGCGTGGATATTTTCACCTCTATATCTAATTCCAAGGGTGCTACAACATCTGAACGGTGCCGCACCTAAATTTGGAGGCTTGGAAGGTACGTGAAAGGTTTTACAGGCGAAAGGATATACTGCAGAATATATAGCATTACTAGAGTCATCGTGGTGCAAATGAACTAAATGGACTTACTCTGCATCCTGGAAATCTTTGTCTCTATTGGCTACAAAAAATGGAGTTTCAATAAACAATTAATCCCTGCAAAAGTTGCACAATATTTAGGATTTTTACATAGGGAACACAAAATGCACAATGTTGGTGCATAAATCGTTTATAGCGAGGTTCGGAAATCAAACAAGAGGGGATGAAATAAACCAGTCCGTTGACAAATCTCAGCAGGATTTGGGGTGGGACTCCCTTACGATCGAAGGAATAACTATTCCTTCGTGATAGGGAGAACCCGGTTTGCCACAATGTGGACATCATCATCATCATCTAAATTCATCATCATCATCATCATCATCATTATCATCATCATCACCATACATAGTATTCGTGTTGATGCGACCCGAACTGAAGGCACAACAGATTTGACCATAAGATCTTCATCATATCTCCATCCTATCCATCCGTTGCAACCCCGAATTCCCTCTAGTCGTCATATGAATGACTTCCAGAGAGAATTTCCTGAGTAGAACCGGACCATTCCAAGAGGGCATGAAATAATTTCTCACAAGATAGTAAAGCAGATGAAAAAAGCCTTAGGTTTATCTCATCCTCCAAAAGGAAAAGCAATGATATGGGATGTCAAAATATTAATTGGGTGGATGAGGCAGACAGTTGTAAGTCCCGAAAATCTGTTTTAAGTATCCAGGCATGTGGTATTACTGCTTCTCTTATTGTCGGGCCAAAAAGTCCATGATCTTACCTTGTTAAGGATAAATTCTTAAACAAATTTAAGATTCTGGAAATGGGATAGTATTATGGCCAGTGTTTGGTACAAAGACAAGCAGCGTCTGATGTAGAAAATCAGTATAGGTTCTCTCTGAAAATAAAGAACAACAGATAGATCCAACTTGGTGGTTGAGTCGTTTGATCCAAATTTTGAAACCTAGAAGAAGTGCAAGAGCAGGACTGAGCAATCTGTTTATCACCACTAGAGGAAAAGTAGGTCCTGCTTCAAGATCAGTAATTCAGGGTTGGGTGCAAACAGCTTTAAGAGAAGCTGGTATAAACATCTCTGCAGATAGTATTCGATCAGCAGTTTCTTTACTACGTTTTAGGGATGGTCTACCAAAACGAAATTTTGAAGAAATGGAACGGGAAAAGAATATAGTTCAGCATTCTTTCTATCCTTATTCAAATTTTATTCCACGAGTTTTATCTTAATTCTATTTAGAATGAAGTTTCGAATTTTAATTTTTAAAACACAGATCCACATTGAAAATTAAATGACGCATCTTTATCTACTGATAACAAAAGTTTTAGCTCTTTTATTTTTCAAATTATTTGCAAACAACTGTTTTTTTTCTCTGATTAAAATATTTCGCCCTCTTTCACTTAAACAACAGGGGCCTCCCCACTCCAGCAAAATATTTTTTTATCTGTTTTTTGAATTCGACGCCTCTTGTTTCCAATTTTATTTTATTGATCGTTGTCCTTAATTGTCAGTCAATTGTAGTTTAGGGGCCGTTCATAAATTAAATTAGCAATTTGAGTTGGAGGAGGTCGCGCCAAAAATTACGGTTGGTAACAGGCATGGAAGGGGGGCGGATCAATAGAAGTAACGTTACGAACTTAGATAACGTTTAGTATATATTTTCATTTAGTCACATTTCAGACGTCACACTCTTTCACTTATTCCCCTTTTTTAAAGAATTAATTTCACCCCTGCTTTTAAGAAACTTCCCCTTTTCCCCTTTTTCCCATTTTATCGTTTTTCGGTTAAATTCGAACTGAATTAATAGAACCCAATAACAAAATAGAAATATTTTTGTTCGAAAGTTTATTATTTTTAATTGAAAATTCTACTATTATATTTTTGGTACGAAATTCATCTTGCTTGAATAAAAAATTCTACTATTTGGTTGAAAATTTAATTATTTAGTTGAAAATTCAACTATTTGGTTAAAAATCCATCTTCTTGGCTGAATATTCAACCGCTTGGTTGAATATTGACTCTTTTGTTACAACTTTATTTCTTGGTGAAAATTGATTTCTTTTGTTGAAAGTTAAAATATTTGTTTGAAAAATCTTGTATTTTCCTTCTAAATTGATTTCTTAAATTAAAAAATTAATTATACTATTTTTAGTTAAAAATTCAAGTATATCGTATGAAAATTCATCCTTTTTGCTAAAAAATTTAACTAATTTGGTAGAAATGAAATCTTGTTTGGTTAAAAATGAAGATGTTTGGATAAAAATGAATCTTTTTTGGTTATGGTTTCAACTTTTTTTTTTAATTCGTATTTTTTGGTTGAACTCAACTGTTTTTTATTTTAATGTTAATCCTTCTTTTTTGAAATATCAAGTATAACATTTTTCGTTGACAATTTATCTTTCTTGTTTGAAAGTAGAGCTATTTCGTTAAAAATCTATTTTTTGTTGTTGGAGAATCATCATTATAGTCAAAAATTGATATCTTCACTTGAAAGTTTGAATATTTGGTTGAAAATGCGTTTTTTGTGTGTGGAGAATTAATTTTTTAAACTCAGTAACTATTCCATTTTTGGATTTAAAATTCATAATTACATTTAAAAAATGATCTTTGCGGGTTGAAAATTCAACTATTTGGTTAAAAATTCACGTATTTTGTTAAATTTTTTTCTTTTTTAGTAGAAAATTCATTTGTTTTTTCTTGAAGATTCATAATTTCAGTTGTAAATTCATATTTTTTGGTTGAAAATTCAACTACTTCGTGAAAACTTGAACTACTTCGTTAAAAATCCATTTTTCTGTTCAAGATTGATCATTTTAATCAAAAAATCATATGTTTGGTTGAAAATTTAAATATTTGGTTGGAAATTTGTTGTTTTTTTTTGTTGGTTTGAGAATTAACTTTTTTATTTGCAAATGTAACTATTCTAATTTTGGTTGAAAATTGATTTCTTTAATTGAAAATTGATCTTTTTTAGTTGAAAAATCAACTATTTGGTTAAAAATTGATGTATTTTGTTATAAATTTGTTTTTTTTTTGTAGAAAATTCATCGTCTTGGTTGAAAATTAATATTTTTGGTTCAATTTAACTGTTTTCTATTTAGGTTAAAATAACTGTTGGTTGAAATATCAACTATCACATTTTCCGTCGAGAATTCATCTTTTTTGGTTCAATAAAATTTAACTACTTGGTTAAATGTTGAACTACTTTTCTTTTTTGGTTGAAGATTAATAATTTTAGTTGAAAATTAAACTATCTTGTTGTAAATTAACTTTTTTGTTGAAAATTCAAATTTTTCTGGAATTTTTTTATCAATCTTTGACACAAAATAAAACTTTTTACTCTCACGATATTTTCTCGTACGAAGCCATTATTCATTCACGGTCTTTTAGGCAATATATTTTTTATATGAATCCACGCTTCCTCAAATCATTGTAATTTTCTATAGAAAACTAGAAAAATTTAATTTTCAAAAATTCTTATTTTTCTAAAATTGTTCAAACAATCGCATGGAAATGTTTTTGAATTGGCGACAGGCTACATCGCGTTTACAATTTCACAATATGACCTTCTTATTGTTTGAATAGTATTGATAACGCTACACGATTGCGTTATCGTATTAACTATTTATATTTTTCATGTTTTCCATTTTTATAACCTTTTTTAATTATTATATACAGTACTAAGTAAATTTATTAATTTGTATCAAACAATTAGTTGCTTACCACTTTTGAATTGGGAAATATCTCAACTAATTGAAATTATTAATTTTCTACTAATCTTTGGTGGCTTACTTTTCGCTAATCGCTAAATAATATATGCATTATATGTAAAAATGATAGTATAAATAAATTATCTGAGGAAAAACATGCTAAAAAAATGTATTATCTAAGAAATTAGAGAAGGGTGCCAACCATTGAGGGGGGGGGGGGGGGGGGGTGTGCCAAGAGTTGGTGCTCTTACTCTATTTATTGATTTTTTTAAAGAAAAATTTATTTGTACATAATTGTCCAAATGCCCCAATCCGAATATCTTAGAACGCTCAGGCTTCAATATGCATGTAGACGGTCATGACTGGGTCGTTACATCCCGGCTTTAGTTTGAATGTCATGACGGTCATGTGTAGCCTAAGATTTGCATATTGTAATACGAACTATTGATTTTATTATATATCACTAATTCGCGCTATTAAATGAAGGAAAATTAAAAATGAGGTAAATATTATTGTAATTAATTTGCTTATTACTACACTCGAACTTGGATGAGAAGAAACTTGATTTGAGCCTTCCGTGCTCACTGATGCGTGAAAAAATATTAGCATAGCGATAAAACGCTGTACCCTAACGGCCCAGCTGGATCCTCATGTTGCGTCAGTTCACTCTCAGTGCTCACACGGCCCTGATGTTTGCATTCGGAGAGCCTGGATTTGAGCCGAAGGTCAGAACCAAACCCGAGCTAAAATCCAAGTTCGAGTGTATTTGTTTAGACCAAATAGCGTAGAACAAAAAAGTTGTTTTTACAGATGATGAATAAAAAGGGTTGAAAGAAAGCAAAACTTAGTTCTATCTCGCAAGGGAAGAAGAAAGGGTAATCTCAAAGATCAGGCCGAAGGCACATGAAATAATTGTTTTCACCCTTCAGGGGAAAAACTGAGTTACTTGTTGTTTTTAATTTTAAAATGATTAAAAGAAAAGGGTAGATATGATTTTTTTTAAATCAAACAATAACTTATAAGGACACATTTATATATTAAATTCTCACTTTCCACCTAGTATGCTTCTCATGAAACACCAGATAAATGTTGAATAATAGATAAGAGTTAAATTACAATCATCAAACAGATTGGGAATTTACCCTGGCGTCTTTCGAGTTGCACTTTTAGCAAAAACACTTGCAGCTTCTGAACTGTGTAACGGATACATTTAAAGAAAAAATGACAAGTTCAAAATTTCGTAACGAAGCGAAATAATTTCGGATTTGTAAAAAGTTATGTACCAATACCGAATTTCTGAGGATCGAACTCTTTATGTAAGCATGTTTCGGACAGAGGAGGACATATTTCCACTTCCAACTTAACTCGATGTACTTTCTGTTCCTTATATTCGTACAAATTTCGTATCAATATCAATCTTTTTGAATTCTATTTATAATATCACAAACATTCTGGATTCTACCGGAATAAATTCAGATTAAATACGTTCTCATTTCAGATAAGCTCAAATAGTGTTTGAAGAAAATAGCAATTAGGATAGAATGCCCATTACATCCGACAAATTGTTATTTTCGAAAAGCTTAAAAATGTTTTAAAAATTCAAGATATTTTATAGTATTATATTTACCAATCGAGTTAAGGATAACAGCCAAGGATGAGACCAGAGTATAGACGATTCTCATTTTTTGCAAGTAGAAAAAAAACTGATTAATGTATTAATGGAGAATTTAATGAATTGTGTAACGAATGATTATTCTGGTGCTTCATTAGAGTATATAATGTATGATATAGTCGTTATCTCTTGAGCTATACAGGCCTCGGCCTTGTCTTGATCAGATATTTATATTTCATAAATCAATGTAAAGAACAAAATTTAGTTTCCTCAACCGTGGTTTGAGGAAAATAAAGTAATTCCATTGAACAGCACTTTAATAAAAATCTGAATATAAACCGCAATATTGTTAACCCTGGCGAAAGCATCAGATAGGAATTCCTTCCGAACCAATCCGAAGTCATCCGAATCATTCCGGAATCTGTATCGGAAACAATCCGAGTCAAAAATTATTCCGACTCAATCCAGTTCAATCCGAACCAAATTTTCAATCCGAATGAATCCGAACTCGGATTGACCTACAACGCTTTCAATCCGAACTCGGATTCATTCGGATTGAAAATCCAGTATATATCAATCCGAATTCGGATTGATTCGGATTCATTTGGATTGAAACTTTGGTTCGGATTGGTTCGTTTTGGAGTGCGGATTGAACCGGATTGAGTGGGATTAATTTTTAAACGATTTGGGTCAAACGAAATGTAGAACTGTTTTCGGATTGGTTCGAATTGACTGGAATGATTCGGATTGGTTCGGAAGGAATTCCTAACCGATACCTGTGCCAGGGAACCTATTAAGAAATGTTGTGGACTATGATGGGAAAAATTATTTGTTTTTTAATAAAGTTAAATAATTTTGTTGGCCCTAGGCCACATGCAGCCCTATATCCTACTCCCCGTGTCTGCAACGGCGTAGCGTGCTTCCCTTAGTGATTATAGTTTCTATGTGCAAAATTTTCTCACCAGAGCGCGTTGCACGCGCCACGCTCTACAAAAGCATTGTGCCCATTGTGCTGATCGGTGATTTTCAAAAAGATGTAATGAATAATTTATTATAATGAGTAAATATGGTGCGTTTAAGTGATTTGGTGAGATTCCTATATTTGATATTGACCATAATGTCAATGTCAAAGTGCAAATTCAATGGACACTCGTGTATTGTGCCGAACTGTAAGTCAGGTTATAGTTCACAACCTGTACACGAAAATGAAAAAATTCACTTTTTTTCGGTTCCTTCGGGAAAAGAAAACGTCGAAAAATGGCAAAAAGCGATATAGAGAAAAGATTTTATTTTAAAAAACGACGTACGAAATAAAGACGAAGCGTGTGTTTTTATTAAATTTGTATATTCGGTAGCTTTTTTTTTCCTTACAAAATTCCCTAAAATCCTACACGTTGGTTTTAGTTAGAAAGAAATAGTTAAAAAAATATCTAGTATGTAATGAAAACTTGTTTTATACATAATTCATAAAATATTTAATTTCAACAAAAATAAAAGAAAAGTATTATATGGAATCCTTCAAATTCTTTATCAAAATTAAAATTCTGCATTATTAAACAAAATTAATAAATTTCAATTTCATTTACAGTTAAAGCTTAATTCCTAAAATTCTGTTTATTTTGAAGTATCTTTCATCTTTTGCACTGTAGGATTTTGTCGTACAAAGCCTTGTTAAATTTGAGAGCTTCATTTTTACTGTTTAATGACAGGTTGATCCATCTTTTGATAACCTTCAGTTAAATTTATACCATAAGATTTAACATGCGCTAAACTTATCTGGAATTTATCAGAAGGTGGGGCAATCAAACCTAAATTAAAAAAAGAATTATGTTTTTAATAGAGCAGTTTCGTAATATAAAGTTTTTATTTCATCTTTTCCGAACTTTAATATTTTAAATATATGAATATCAATGCCCAGAGGTAGACCGCCGAAAGAATGGTTAGAATCTGTAAATGAGACATTAATCCGTAGAGACATAAGAAGCCATAGAAACACAAGAGCTTGCATGAAAAAATGCATGGACGTGAAGGAAGCTAGAGTAGTATGCCAGGACAGAAAAGTGTGGCAACTAATAGTTTGTAAACAGAGTGACAGTAGAATGAATGACGCCTGAAACAAATATCTTGGATACTAATGGGCCCAAGTGGAGAACCATACATAACAATTTTGTGAGGCTCTTCACTTGGGGTGATCGCTAGAGAGATTGATCAGCAACCTGGGTCGGAGCAGTGTTGCGGAATAAACGTGTCATTTAAATAAATAACACGAGAATTCCAGATCAATCTAAAATATATATACCTAACACTTATATACCTATCTACCTCATACCTATATACCTACCTACCTTATACCTATATACCCATATGCACACTACTATTCTCCAACCGAGCAAGTCACGCCTACCCCGAAAGGGAAATGGCTTAATGGTATAATAATAAAAATAATAATGTATAGAAAAATCAGCTGAGCAATTCCATGTCAAATCATCCGAAGAATTTCAGCTATTGTTAGAAATTTTGATGAAAATTTTATAATTTGTTCCCTCAGGTGTTGAAAGAAAAAATCACAAAATAATTATTGAAAAAATCCAAAAACTTGGAAGATATTCAAAATTGAAAACTTGGGTCCTGTTTTTCTTAACTTTTCATAGCATTGGTGATTTTAGCGATATTAAGGTCCACTTTTTGTAAATTATTCGTAATAAGACGCAGCTTTGAAAATATATTTTTGGAAAAAAAAATTTCAAAAACTTCTTTGATTTTTCAAAAACTAATTTTGAATCTGAATATCTGAAGAAAAAAACACTTTTTATTTTCTTCATTTTTTATGTAGATGGCTTCCAATGTCCTCTACAAGTCCTGTAAATATCAAAATGGGATCTCCCTTAGTTTTCGAGAAATAATTAAAAACGTACGCCAAAACCACGAAGGAATAGTGAATAGACTATTCCTTCCTGGCCAAAAGGACATTGTAAGCTATGTATATATAAAAAATGAAGAAAATGAAAAGTGTTTTTTTTTTAGAAATTCAGTTTCAAAATTAGTTTTTGAAAAATCCAAGAAGTTTTTGAAATTTTTCTCTTCAGAAAATATTTTCCAAAACTGCATCCTATTACGAATAATTTATAAAAAAATAGACCTTAATATCACTAAAATCAGTAAAGTTATGAAAGTTTAAGAAAAAAAGGACCAAAATTTTCAATTCTGAATATCTCCTAAGCTTTTTTATTACAAAAAAAAATTATTTTGAGGTTTTTCTTTCAACACCTAAGAGAACGGATTATAGAATTTTTATAAAAATGACAAACAATAGCTGAAATTCTTCAGATGATTTGACATGGAATTTCTCAGCTTCAAAAAGGTAACGATGAATTGTTGCATAGATATATTTCGTTTCTTAAATTTTATATCAGAAAATGTATATCATATTTTATTAAAATTGGAATGTTTGTTAATTTTGATGTGGTTTTTAACATTCATATTTAATAAAAAAAATTAAATCATAAGATAGAATATTACTGGTTACAATGTATATTGCCGATCCAGCAATTCTTTTGACCTATTCTAAACGATTTAATTTCATCCAAAACAAAATTTAATTTTCAATGCAAAGAACATGCAAATGAAGCTGTGGAGGTATTAGCATATATACTTCAATTTTATTTACAAATAAGGATGAGACAATTTGTAAGACAGGAAATGGCTGAAATCAAAAAAATTAGCGTCTTGAAGAAAAAAGCAGCCAAGCTTTGCGACACTTAACTATAGTTAATAGTTGAGTTAAGTTATTAATTTGAAGTCTATAGACTTCAAATTAATACATGGAACTGGAATTAAAATTAATACATGTTAAAAATATATACTATCAAATTTAATAATTAATAATGAATATGTTTTGTTATGTTTTCAAATTTTTAATACAGTATATATATATATATATATATATATATATATATGTCAACGGCCATACCACGCTGAAAAACCCAGTTCTCGTCAGATCACTGAAGTTAAGCAGCGTTGGACGCAGTTAGTACTTGGATGGGTGACCATTCAAGAATACTGACATGAGTGCTGTTGGCACATCGTGGGTGTGGTGAGCCCACACTTGTAGTTATTTATAACTACAAGAAAAACCTAGAAACACTACCCGAATCGGGTAGTGTCACGCCTACCCTGAAAGGGAAATGGTTTAATGGTATATATATATATATATCCCTTTACATGCGTTTTCATGGCGAACACAGGGCTCAACCAAATTTTTTTCTTTCATTCGTATGAAGCTGAAAAAAATAAAAATGGAAAATATTTCTGTTTAGAAGCTTAAGATTTTTTTATTATTTTTTTAGAGATTTTTGGGTTTATGGGGATAACATACAAAATATTTAAGAAATTCTTACTGCATATCCACTGTATACATTTTACGTAATTTGATGTGTTCTTTTTCTATTTTATATTATAGTAGATTAATGGAAAAGGTGTATTTTATGTTCTAGAATCATTTTACAAACATTATTTTGCCTCATATTGTTCAAAAACTTCATTATTTTAAATTATTAAATATTTTTCTATTAGTATAATGCATTTTTAGAGCGTATAGCGACTTGGTGCTATGTACATATAATAGGGCGGAGGTGCAGGGCAACCACGTCTCGATGAGACGCATATGGTTGCCCGCACAGCCCAAATAAAAAGTAGAGTGCGTTTCGTCCCGGGTCCGCCACTGGACTCATCAGTATGGCAATGTGGACGGACCCTGCCACAGACGCTCTGGGGAGGAAGGGAA
The DNA here is from genome assembly GCA_932195095.1 of Andricus curvator. Classification (NCBI taxonomy): domain Eukaryota; kingdom Metazoa; phylum Arthropoda; class Insecta; order Hymenoptera; family Cynipidae; genus Andricus; species Andricus curvator. The sequence continues at coordinate 70,241 of CAKNYM010047299.1, read as the reverse complement.
TGGACACCTTACTTGAAGGCACAAGAACCCGCTTTGATTGCGAGAAGACTTGTGCAAGCAAGCGGTAGCCGCCTAGCGGCGAGTCCCTACAAGCGTGCCGCGTGCAGCGCCGCTCTGGTGAGGAAATCTCGCACATACAAACTATAATCACTAAGGAAGCGCCATTTTCTTTTTAGTCGGATAGGGCTGGCCACATGCATATCTTTTACAAGGTAGCGTATATCTGAAAATTGGTTATAAATGTAAAATATAATGGCGCATGTGAGAAACAAGCGACGTTACTGAGGATGGCCCATGCGACTCCTATTGAGAAAATATGAACTAACACGCCCGCCAACTTCAAATAAAGATTTTGAATTAAAAGTAAGAATTTGTTATTGTTTACAAGTAGAACACCAGAGGGCCTATATTTCTAAGTAATAAAACACAAATATCTTTTCGTACATTTCCAAAAATATCCTGTGTGTTTAAAAGTACCGAAGGCGAAAAATGACCATAAAAAAATGATTTTTTTCCTCAGCATCTAGTTAGTCTTCTGGGCCCTAATTGGGTGCTGGCTAGCCAGTTAAAACCAAAAAATTTTCAAGTGTCTAAAAAAAAACTAAAACAAAACAAAAAACGAATTTTCAATTAAATAGTTAAATCTTTGACCAAGTAGTTGAATTTTTAAGCCAAAAAAAATGAATTTTTCTAAAAAAACGTTAAACTTTTAACAAATTTATTAAATTTTCAACCAAATAATGGAATTTTAAACAAAATAATTAAATTTTCAACAAAATAGATGAATTTTCAACTAAAATAATGAATCCTTAGCAAAAAAAAATTATTTTCAACAAAAAAGTTCAACCATCAACGCAGTACTTCAATTTACGAATAATGAGAATTAATTCTCAACAGAGATTATAATAGTTGATATTTCACCAAGAAAATATTTTTATTCAAAATCAAAAACAGTGGAATTTAACAAAAACGATGAATTCTAACAAATATATGAAAAGAATATAAATTTTAAATCAAAAAGTGTTGAATTAACACGAAAAAACGAATTTTCAACAAAATAGTTCAATCTTCAACCAAGTAGTTAAATTTTTAAGCCAAAAAGACGAATTTTTTACAAGACATTTCAATTTTCAATCCAAAAGGAGGAATTTTCTACCCCAAAACACGAATGTTTAACACAACAGTAAAATTTTAATAAATAATAAAATTTTCAACAAATTCGTGGAATTTTTAACAAAATAATTAAATTTTCAAAAAAATAATGAAGATTTCAACATAATAGTGGAATTTTTAATTAAAATGATGAATCTTCAACAAAAAAATGAATTATTAACAAAGAAGTTTAAGTTTCAACCAAGTCATTGAATTTAAAAACCAAAAAAAATTATTTCTTAACCAAAAATATGTATCATTTCAATAAATTTATATTATTACAATTCATAATATGCATTGATATGGAAACATATATGTTTCCATTGTCTTGTTTTTATAATAAAAAAAGTGGACATCCTATGACAAAAAAATTACGATAATCAACATTTCATTACACTTTCTGTCGTTTTTCCAAAAACTTAATTTGTTTATTTTCAATTTTATTTTTTACAATTTAAACAAAAAATACGCATTCTATCGAAATATGATCCTCTAAAAATTTGTAGATCTTTTTTAGGTGAACAACTTTTGCTAATAAACTTTTTTCGTACCGTGTTTTGTTTTTCCAAAAAATCAATTTTTGTATTGTTAATGTTATTTTTTACGATTAAAAAAAAGCTAAGCGTCCTATAAAAGAATTATTTATGACCAATTTTTGTCCCTTTTTTGGGTGCACAATTTTTGCCGACTCATCTTTTTTTAGTATCTGACATAGGTTAACCGCAAAATAGAATTTTTGATTTTTCATTATTTTTTGTGTGATTAAAATTTAATTTTTCGATTTTTCAAGGAAACTCAAAAAGTTGTTATGATAATCTTGTAGGGCTTTCAAAAAGCAACGTTTTTCTTCTCTTGCCTTTTTTTCATATCGTCGTTGTTTGGCGTAGAATGTTCATTTTCGTTTGTTTTTAATTAAAAAATGCTATAACTTTGATAATTTATTTTAATCAAAAAAAGTCGTGGAGATAAATTGTTGGAATTTCCGAGTACCATGAGTAGTCGTACATAAAGTTTTTAAATTTGGAAAACAAATGGTCTCAAAAATTTTTTAAATGCTATAACTATTAAAATTAAAAGTATTATTAGGTTAATTTACAAATGTTTTTATCATGTACCAGAAACTTTGACACAGATATCCAAAACTCTTTAAAAAAAAATTGTTTTCACTTTTTGAAAATATTTAAAATATTCGAATTTTGGTCTTATCGAAAAATTGCATGATAATAGCTTCAAAATATTTTATAATATGCAGTAAACATTTCGATTGAAATTTCCTAAAATATCAGAAAAATATTTTTTGATAATTTTCAAAATGTTGGAAACCATATATCTTTTGAAATTTTTATTGACTTAAAAATGCCATTAGGTTAACTTGCAAGTATTTTTGTCGTCTATAAGAAACTTTGACCAAAATTTCTAAAAGTTTATAAACAAATTATGTCAAATCTTGAAAATGCCATCACTTTTTGAATTTTGGTATAATTTAATAATTTGTTTGCGACAGTTTTGCACTTTATTTTAATATTTAGTAGAAGTTTCGATTCAAAAACAATAGTTTTGTCTATTTTTTGAAAATTTTCAAAATGTTGAAAAGCATATAACTTTTTAATTTTTTTTTAACTATACGCTTATGATTGACACCCATCAGTATAGGTCAATATTTAATAGTTACGTAATTTTATTTCAATTTCTGAATATCACTGATGCTATATAATTTAATATTTACGTTGATACTAAGAAATGTATAATGAATTGTAATTGTGAATAAATATTAATTATTCATAAATTTACAATACTACATATTAATAATTATTAAATAAATTACTATTTTAATGGATTATTATTAAATAATAATATTCATTTATGTTGTAAACAGGCGTAGAATATTACAACACATGTATTTAATTTTAGATTTCCAACATTATTTGGAAATGAATAACAATTCACCTACAAAATTAAAAATCGTGGTACGTTGTAATATCTCTTAGAAAACTCAATAAAATTGCATAATTGTTTCCAGAAATAAAAGAAAAAGATGTTATGAAGTTAATTCATTTAATTTACTTGCTTCTATAATTATACACTTAAATAATTCATGCTTATGATTGAGACCCATCAGTATAGGTCAATATTTCAGATTAACTTAATTTTATTTAAATTTCTGAATATCACTCACGTTATATTATTTAATATTTATATCAATATGAAGACATTTATATTCAATTGTAATTTTAATTAAATATTAATTATTCATAAATTTACCAATTTATTAATATGTTATTATTTTATAAATGAATTACTGTATTATTGTCTCATTATTAAACAATAATATTTTATTATGTTTTATAAAGGCGTAGAATATAATTTGACGTTAGTGAGAAATTGCTAAATACCTAAAAAGTAGCTTTTATTCAGATTTCGAACTCAGAGTTTAGACAAATAGAACTATATTTCAGGGACCTGTAAAACCTCAGAGAGCCAAAACTAGGATCAAAACCTCGCTCTTTCGGAATGTAGTCCACTCCACTCCGGATCATTTGAAAGTATCTTCGGTTGAGTTCTCATCAGGAGCAAAACCTCCCGGCAGTCTTTACGTTTTGATCCTCAAAGGCTTAAATTCCGAACACTTTTTTTCATCAGTACACAAATTAAAGGACCTTTCCTTGATGGTCAATTCCGCCTCAGCTACCTGCATACGGTTCCACCACTACGCGGCTTCCCTCACTCAGCCGAACTACTGCCGCCGAGCCTGGTCAGCGGAAGTCCTTTGTACCTAATGCGGACTAAAATGCCGTATTTATTATTTTTTTAATTCAGCACTTGGTTATTAATGAATATAATATTCGAAATATGAGAATCATAACGATTCCAACGATATATTATTTAACAAAAAAGTTTATGTGAAATTTTATGGAAAATTTTTCAGTATATTTTACTTGAATCAACTGCAGTATCTCTAGTTTATTGGTGCAATATTTTACTTAACTTGGGGAAATTCCGATTATTCACACATATAGTTTGGAAATCTAATTTAAATTTGTAAATTTTTTTCACGCTCTGTTCAGATTTGTTTAATTTTTAACACTGAAGCACATTCAAATTACAAATGTAACTTAATTTCTAGGTACTGGTAACTGCGAGTGATATTCCTGCACTTGTAACTGAAAATATATTTAGGAAAATCATTTTTATTCTTCTTTTTATGTTTTGAAATAGTATCTTTAATTAACTTTCATAAACTTATTGCATAATATTCATCATAATATCCCAGGCGGAAAAGTTATACATAGTGGGAAATATTATGTATAATTTTCATTCGTTTTATAAATTTTTGGTATGAAACGAAAACAAACTTTTTAAGGCAAACTATTAAAAGTATAATTTTGAGCAATGTGATTGGTTAAGCAATGAACAAAATTTATTATGTTTTTAATGAGTTTCTAAATTAGGCTATTATTTAAGTATAATTATCAAAAATGTAATAGTTTAAAAATAAATCATGATGTTAGTTATTAATTTTTCAAATCTGGCCAAATTTTAGGTCCCGGAATTTCCCCAAGTTGAGTGAAATATTGCACCAATAAATCAAAGCTACTGCAGCTAATTTAAGTAAAGTATGCTGAACAATTTTCTATAAATTTTCACATAAAGTTGAACATTTATTAATTAATATTCAACTTTATAGTCAAATAACATATCGTTGAAATCATTCTAATTCGCAGATTTAGAATATAATACTTAGAAATTACCTTTAGTCCTCATTAGGTACAAAGGACTTCGGCTGACCAGGCTCGGTGGCAGCAGTTTGGCTGAGTGAGGAAAAGCCGCGTAGTGGGGGAACCGTACGCAGGTAGCTGGGGCGGAATTGATGCAATATGAAACACTTTAAATTCCTTAGATTTCAAGTAAAAATATATATTGAATTTTAAACAAACAAGAAAAATTTTCTAGCAAAAAAACATGAATTTTCAACTATTTTCAACCAAGAAGATCAATTTTCTACAAAAAAATAAATTTCCTACAAAATAGGTAGTTACATTTTCAACCAAAGAAATCAGTTTTGAACCACAAAAATAAATTTTCATCTAAAATGATGAATCTTCAACTTGAAAAAATTTAAGCAAATAATTGAATTTTCAATGAAAGAGTGAAATTTGTAAGCAAGGAGATTAATTGTTTACCAAGTAAGGTGAATTTTCAACATTTTCTACCAAATTGTTGAAAATTTATCTATTTACTTGAGAATGGATCTCTTTGGTTGAGAATTAATATTTTTATTCTGAAATTTCAACTATTCGATTTTTGGTTGAAAATTTAACAATTTTGTTAAAAAGTTATCCGTTTGGCTTGAAAATTCGTTTGTTTTGTAGAAAATTTGTCTTCTTGGCTCGAATATTCAACAATTTGGTTAACAATTTTTTTCTTTCTTGACTGAAAATCTTTTTTGGTTGAAAATTCAACTCTTTTGTGACAAAACTAATTTTGTTTTCTGAAGATTTATCATTTTAGTTGAAAATTCATTTCTTTGATTTAAAGTTGAACAAATTTCTTGAAAAATCTTTTTTTTTTGTGAAAAAAAGTTCTATTTCTAATTGAAAATTTGTATTTTTTAGTTGAAAATTCGTCTTTCGATAGAAAATTAATCTTCTTGATTGAAAATTCAACTATTTTGTGACAAGTTGATTTATTTTGGTAAAAGTGCAATATTTTTCATTGAAATGTTAGGAAATTAAAGGAAATTCGTAATTTTAGTTTATAATTCATCTATTTGGTTGAAAAATGAACTGCTTTGTTGAAAATTCGTTTTTTTTTACGAAATTAATTTTCTTTGCTAAAATTTAATATTTTTAAATTTCAAATTCAACCACGTTGTTAAAAGTTTAATTACATTGTAAAAAATTCATTTTTTATAAAGATTGAACCATTTTATAGAAAATCTTTTTTTGTTTTTAATAGAAAATAATTTTTTATCTGCCAATTCAGCTATTCTCTTTTTTGTTGAAAATTGATCTTTTTGAGTGGAAAATTCATTTCTTTTGTAGGAAATATATTTGTTTAAACAGAAAGTTGAACTATTCGATTCACTATTTAGTTAGCAAATTGAACTATTTTGTTGAAAATTCGTGTTTTTTTTTTGAAAAAATTGATTTTGGTTGAAAATTTGTCTTTTTCGTTCAAAATTCTTATATTTAGTTGAAAATTTGACTTTTTTGGTCAAAAATTTATCTTCTCGTTTGAAAATTCATCTATTCACTTGAAAAATCATCTGTTTGGTTGAAAATTAATTTTTTTATCTGAAAGTTCAGCTATTCGATTTTTGATTGAAAATTTAACAATTTTGTTAGAAAGTTATTCATTTTGTTGAAATTTTAACTGTTTTGTTGCAAAATTTTCATCTTGGCTTGAAAATTGAACAATTTGGTTAACATTTTTATTTATTTCTTGACTGAAAATCTTTTTTGGTTGAAAATTCAACTCGTTTGTCACAAAACTAATTTTGTTTTCTGTATATTTATCATATTAGTTGAAAATTCATTTCTTTGATTTAAAGTTGAACAAATTTCTTGAAAAATCTTTTTTTTTTTTGTGAAAAAAGATCTTCTTTACTAAAAATGTAACTGTTCTATTTCTGATTGAAAATTTGTATTTTTTAGTTGAAAATTCGTCTTTCAATAGAAAATTAATCTTCTTGATTGAAAATTCAACTATTTTCGGAAAAATTGATTTATTTTGGTAAAAATGCAATATTTTTCATTGAAATGTTAGGAAATTAAAGGAAATTCGTAATTTGAGTTTATAATTCATCTATTTGTTTGAAAAGTGAACTGCTTTGTTGAAAATTCGTTTTTTTTTACGAAATTAATTTTCTTTACTAAAATTTAATCTTTTTTAATTTAAACTTCAACCACTTGATTAAAAGTTGAACTGCATTGTCAAAAAATTCATTTTTTCATAAAGATTTAACCATTTTATAGAAAATCGTTTTTTGTTTTTAATAGAACATAATTTTTTTATCTGCAAATTCAGTTATTCTATTTTTTGTTGAAAATTGATGTTTTTGCGTTCAAAATTCATCTCTTTTGTAGAAAATATATTTGTTTAAACAGAAAGTTCAACTATTCCATTTTTTGTTGAAAATTCCACTATTCAGGTAGCCAATTGAACTATTTTGTTGAAAATTTTTGTTTTTTGGAAAAAATGGATCTTGGTTGAAAATTGGTCTTTTTCGTTCAAAATTCTTATATTTAGTTGAAAATTTGACTTTTTTGGGAAAAATGTATCTTCTCGTTTGAAAATTCATCTATTTACTTGAAAAATCATCTGTTTGGTTGAAAATTAATTTTTTTATCTGAAAGTTCAACTATTCGATTTTTTATTGAAAATTTAACAATTTTATTAAAAAGTTATTCGTTTTGCTAAAAACTTAACTGTTTTGTTGAAAATTTTTCTTCTTTGCTTGAAAATCGAACAATTTGGTTAACATTTTTATTTATTTCTGGACTGAAAATCTTTCTTGGTTGAAAATTCAACTCTTTTGCCACAAAAATAATGTTATTGTTTGAAGACTCATCGTTTGAAAATTCATTCCATTGGTTCAAAGTTGAACTAGTTTCTTGAAAAATCATTTTTTTGTGAGAATTAATTTTTCTTACTAACAATTTAACTGTTCTATTTTTGATTCAAAATTTATTTTTCTTAGTTGAAAATTCGTCTTTTGGTGGAAAACTAATCTTCTTGGTTGAAAATTATTCAACTGTTTGGTTAAAAATTGATCTATTTGGTAGAAATGCAACTTTTTCAATTATAATATTAAGAATTTGAAGGCGTTTCATCATTTTAGATGATAATTAATATCTTTGGTTTAAAATTGAAAAATATTGAGAAAATCGACGAAAACTGTTCGAATCTTTATTCGCGTGTATCGCGGATTCTTATTCATTTTCTGAATTTTTGTTGTTGTTCTTGACTAATTTGCATACGATCTTTTCATTTTTGCGAAAAAAATTGTTAAAAAATGTTGATTAATTATCTAAAATGCAGTTAACGGTGTTGATTGGGATGCTGAAATTCGAGAAAACGCCGTAACGGGCAGTTACGGCTCTCTTCGAATTACGGATCTCAGAAATGGGTCTACCGTGATTTGAGAGAACGCTGTTCACGGCAAAAGATTATAATAGCTAATAATAAGTGCAGTTACGGCGTTTATCGAATCACAAACATTTTTTCTCGGGGTTCGATGATTCCAGAGAACGCCGTAAGCACTTACGGACCTCTCCGAAATCACGAAGGCTCGAAATCGCCGTCCAATAATTTTGGTAAAGTCCGTAACTGTCCGTTACGGCGTTTTCTCGAATTTTGACGTCACGTCTTTAGTCGTCTCTGATTTACGCCTGCAGTTAACGGTTAGTTACGGCTCTCTCTCAAATCACAACTCGCCAATCTTTGCAGTTAACAGTGTTTTCCAAAAATTATGCAATAATTATTTTTAAAGTTATTAACAATTTAAAAAAATCATTTTAAGAATCAGGTGTATCTTTTCTTCGCGATTCCAACCATATAAATAACTCATTTTTCGATTTTTTGCAGTTAACGGTGTTTTTCCAAATCACGGCAGAGCTGAACTACTTGGTCAAAAATGCATTTTTTTTTGTTAAAAATGTAACTATTTTGTAGAAAATATTTTGTTTGTTAGGAAATGATTCATAAAAAAGTCACGAATCGACACAAAACGTTCCAACCCCCCTGGCAGTATGGCGTAGTTTTTGAACGTCCCTTTAGAGGATTTAATATTTATTTGCTTTTCTATATTTTTTTTCTTTATTTGTTGGCTATGGACCGCAGGTCAATTTCGCAAAAGTTGTTGGTATTTATAGTCCATATATATATTATATAACTATATATATATATATATATATATATATATATATATATATATATGTCAATCTAGAAATGTCACGTACCCGACAGCTGAAGTTTAATAAAAAAGAATGACCTGAAAGTTTTTTATAAAGCGTCTGGTACTCGTAGGTCATACAACAGCTGCTAAGGGAGTGCACATTATACATAATCTATTCTATTTTAATATAATAAATCTGTTCAAACCAATTTTCATTTGTTCAAAGAAAAGTTTAAAATTACATGAAATCATGGAATAACTTTAAATACGTCAAAAAATAGAATTATAATCAGTGATGTACTCCTAAAAGATAAAGTATCCTGGCGCAAAGTGGGGCAAAAAAAATTTCTCTGGGCAAATTGATATTCAGAAGCGGTTTGAACGTTTTTTTTTTCTTCAGCTCATAAAATTCCGCATTAATCGGTCAGGGTCGGTTTTTAAAAAAGTTTTTTTAATTTTTTTATTCAATAACAAAAATGGAATTATTGTTAGAAGAGTACCGATTTTCGAAAAATATTTGGATTCAATCCAAAATACCTAGAATCAATAAAGCAACTATCCAGAAAAGTTGTCTAATAGCTTAGAAAATGTTCAAAAATTTATTGAATTTGTTGTAAACAAATACGTGAGTGAAAATTGGTTCATGGGGATTGGCAGTGATTCGTGAATTGATTTGCACTAAATTTAAACAATTTATAGACAAAAAATATTTTGTAATTGAATTCATGGAATATAATAAATAAATTGTTATTTTATAAACATTTATCCATAGCAGCTTTTACGAAAATGTCAGTAAATTATTAGGTTTATTCATTCAATAACAACTGATGATTGTTTAAAGAAATTTAATTAACAAATGCACTGTCTGGCTGTTTTTAGAGGTAAAAACTTGGTTTTTTCACATTATGAAGTGTAAATATCTAATGTCTCAACTTTTGGGGAGCTTATATGACAATCAACAATTTTCATTGTCAACAACAATTGTTTAAACAAATTCTCATCATTGTAGGCATTTTTTAAGAAAAAAATTGCGTTTCTTGAGGGTATTAGCAGACTGTTATTTATCAATGGCTCGGTGCTATCAGTCAATAATAATTGATAATTGTTTAAACAAAATTAATTAACAAATGCATTTTTCAACTATAAGAGGTATATGTATAAGAGGACAAAAAATTTTGTATGGAATTATTAACGACAATAAAAATAGTGGATCGTTATACCCTAATAATGAAACGCAATTTTTTCCTTAAAAAATGCTTAACATGCTAAAAATTTGTTTAAACAATGGTTGTTAACAATGGAAATTGTCGATTGTCATATAAGCTACCTCAAACTTTAAAAAATTAGTTATTTTTACTCCATTACGTTCAAAAAAAAAACAAGTTTTCACCTCTAAAAACAGCCAGACAGTGCATTTGTTAATTAAATTTGTATAAACAATTATCAGTTGTTATTGGGTGAATAAATCTGATAATTTTGTGACATTTTCGTATAATTTTTGGCCGATTCAATAGAAAAAGCTTGATTTATTTCAACTACTATTATATTTTTGTTTTGGAATTCATCTCGTTTAGTTAAAAATTTCATTATTTTGTTAAAAAAGCAACTACATTGTTAAAAAGTCATACTTTCGATTAAAAATTCAACTTCTTTGTTCAAAATTCATTTTTTAATAGAAGATTCATCTCTTTGGTTGAAAATTTATCTCTTTGGTTGAAAATTCGTTTCATATTTTGTTGAAAATGAATTTTTTAAACAGGCAATTAAACTGTTCCATTTTTGGTTAAAAATGTATGTTTTTCAGTTCAAAGTTCAACTTTTTGGTTGAAAGTTCATGTATTTTGTTGAAAATTCGTCTTTTTTTGTTGAAAAGTCGATTTTTTGACTTAAAGTTGAAGAACTTTGTAAAAAAAAATTTTCATTGAGGATTCATAATTATAGTTGAAAATTCAACTACTTGCTTTTAAATGAACTTTTATGTTAAAAATTCTACTGTTTTGTAGAAAAATCATCTTTTTGGTTCGAAAATTCAACAATTTGATAGAAATTTAAACTATTTGGTTGAAAATTAAACTTTTTTGTTCAAAAATCATATTTTTGGGTTGACAATTCAACTTTTTTTATAGATAATTCGTCTTTTTGGCTTTAAAATTAAAAAATTTTGTTGAAATATCAACTGTTATATGCTTCGTTAAGAATTCATCTTTTTTTGTTGAAAAGTCGAATGTTTGACATAAAGTTGAAGAACTTTGTAAAAAAAAAAAATTTCATTGAGGATTCATAATTATAGTTGAAAATTCAACTATTTGCTTTTAAATTAACTTTTATGTTAAAAATTCTACTGTTTTGTATAAAAATCATCTTTTTGGTTCGAAAATTCAACAATATGATAGAAATTTAAACTATTTGGTTAAAAATTAAAGTTTTTTGTTCAAAAATCATATTTTTGGGTTGACAATTCAACTTTTTTTAATAGATAATTCGTCTTTTCGGCTTTAAAATTAAATAATTTTGTTGAAATATCAACTGTTACATGCTTCGTTGAGAATTCATCTTTTTTTTTTGAGAAGTCGATTATTTGACTTAAAGTTGAAGAACTTTGTAAAAAAGAAATAATTTTTTTATTGAGGATTCATAATTATAGTTGAAAATTCAACAATTTAATAGAAATTTGAACTATTTGGTTGAAAATTAAACTTCTTTCTTCAAAAATAATATTTTTGGGTTGACAATTCAACTCTTTTTTTATAAATAATTCTTCTTTTTAGCTTTAAAATTAAATAATTTTGATGAAAATTCATGTATTTCGTTCAAAATTTGTCTTATTTGCTATAACGTTAATCTTCTTGAACTTAGAGATTTGTCTTTTTCGATAGAAAATTAATCTTCTTGGTCGAAAATTCACCTTTTTGGTTGAAAATTTAACAATTTTGTTGAAAATTCGTTTTTTTGTTCAAATTTATTTTTTTTTTTATCAGAGTTTTTACCTGAAAATTCAACAATTACATTTTTGGTTGCAACTCTATCCTGTATACTGTATAACTTAAAAATTCAACTGTTTGACAAAAAATGCATGTATTTTGTAGTAGAATCTTGAGTAGAAGAATATTTTTTTTCGAGACAACTCAACTTTTTGGTTAGAAAATTTAATTATTTCGTAGCAAATTCCTATATTTTGTTAAAAGGTCGTATTTTAGGGTAGAAAATTATTCTTGTTTGTTGAAAGTTTAACTTTTTTTTAAAATAATTTAACTATCTTCTTAAAAAATCATCTTTCTTGATTGAAAATGATCTTTTTTGTTAAAAAGTATTCTTTTCCGATTTAAAAGTTTAATGTTTTCTAAAACATTCGACTTTTTTGCTTAAAAACTTTACTATTTTATTGAAAATTCATCTTACATGGTAGAAAAGTAATCTTCCTAGGTTGAAAATGAACTTTTTTGAAAAAAATTCCACTGTCTTCTAAAAAATTTGTTTTTTTGTCTTGAAAAATAAAATATTCCATTGAATTTTAATATTAATATTGTTAATTTTTAATATGCTTTCAGTATGCTGAAAATTCAACTATTTGGTTAGAAATTCAAATATTTTGTTAAACACCTAAGTATTCTTGGAAAATTTAATTATTTTGTTAAAGTCATTATTTTTGGTTGAAAATTCAACTTTGTTATTAAAAATTCATACTCTTGGATTGAAAATTCTTTTTTTTATGGTGAAAAAAGTCATCCATCTTGGTTGAACATTCATCTATCTTGGCTGAAGAGTAACTTTTTTATTAAAAATTTAACTGTCTTTGAAATAATTCGTCTTTTTGGTTAGAAAATGTTACTATTTGGTTAAATCTTTACCTGTTTTTTGAAAAACTTGTCTCTCTTACTGAAAAGTTCATCTATTTTGATTTTAAAGCAACTCTTTGGTTGAAAATTACTTTTTTTTAAAATTCGTCTTTTTGTGTTGAACATTCATCTCTTTGGGTGGAAAATCTTTTTTGGTTGAAAATTCAACTATTTTGTTGAAAGTGCAATATATTTCGGCTTGAAATGTTAGGAATTTAAAATGTTTCGTATCGAATTTAATATGGTCTTTACATTAATTGTATTTAAAATAATTTATAAACGTAAAATCCATCTTTAGCCAACGGCTGCATTACTTTTTGGGGAAAATTTTTTTGCCGCCGCCAGACCTTCAAAAAAAGTACCCTGGCGGCGCCAGGCCCCGCCAGGCCTCGACTACACTACTATAACTATAAATATAGTTAGATGCAGAATAATTGTGGAACTTCGGTTCGTGATTATTTATAAGCTTAATTATTCCCTCGCTTTTCTCTTATTTCCGTTTCAAATCGACTGATTTCCTCGGAATAATCTCTCTCATCTTTATTTTTCACCTTAGAATTGAATCTCACCCAGTTTAATAATCCTATTAAGTAAGCGCTTCGAAAACGATCTTAACCTGCATAAACGCTTTTTACTTACCATAATATTATAATAATATTAATTTTTTTTTGTTACTAAAACAGATTTAATTTTGAAGCAAATAGTTGATTTTCCAACGAAGAAGATTAATTTTCTACTAAAAGACGAATTTTGAACTGAAAAATATAAATTTTCAACCAAAAATAGAACAGTCGAATTTTCAGGCGAAAAAATTGATTTTTAACCTACAAAGACGAATTTCAAAAAAATAATCAAATTTTTCAGCAAAAAAAAAAGAATTTTTAAAAACATACATGAATTTTCAACCAAATAGTTAAATTCACAACTAAAAAAGATAAATTTGCAACCAAAAATGGAATAGTTAAATTTTTAACCGAAAAGAAACAAATTTTCTACAAAATAGTTCAATCTTAAACAAAAAAGAAATTGAAATTTTGACAAAGTAGTTTTCATTCAATAACGGAATAGTTAAATTTTTAGTTAAAAAATGGTATTTCAAACTAAAAAAGAATTAATTTTTAAGAAAATAATTAAATCTTTAATCAATACAATGTGTGTTTAACAAAGTAGTTCAATTTTCAACTAAGCAGTTGAATTTTCAATCAAGAAGTCTAATTTTCTACAAAAAAAAGTGAAATTTACAAAAAAAAATTACATAAATTTTCGAAAAAATTGTTGAATTTTCAACTCAAACCTATTAATTTCCAACAAAAAATGGAATAATTAAGTTTTCAGTTCAAAAAATTATTTTTTAACTACAAAAACGAGTTTTCTACAAAATAGTTAAATCTTTAACAAAAAACTGAATTGTTCATAAATTAGTTTTTCAAAAAATGAATTATCAACTAAAATTATGAGTTTCCTTTAAATTCCTGATATTTTAATTTAAAATATTTGCATTTTTACTAAAATAGGTCAATTTTTAACCAAATAATTGACTTTTCGACCAAGAAGATTAATTTTCTACTAAAAGACGAATTTTCAAAGAAAAAAAAAAATTTTCCATGAAAAATAGAACAGTTCCAGTTTGAGTTAGAAAAATTAATTTTCAATTAAAAAAAAAAACGATTTTTCAACCAAATTCGAACAAAAAGTTATTTTGTAAAAAAAGAGTTGAATTTACAACCAACAAATATTTGCAGTCAAGAAAGAAAAAATTATGTCAAACAAATTCTTGAATTTTCAAGCCAAAAATACAAGTTTTCTACAAAATAGTTCAATCTTAAACAAAAAAGAAATTTAATTTTTGACAACGTAGTTTTCATTCAATAACGGAATAGTTAAATTTTTAGTTAAAAAATTGTATTTCAAACTAAAAAATAATTGATTTTCAAAAAAATAATTAAATCTTTAATCAATAAAATGAGTGTTTAACAAAGTAGTTCAATTTTCAACTAAGCAGTTGAATTTTCAGTCAAGGAGTTTAATTTTCTACCAAAAATATGAAATTTACAACAAAAAATTACATAAATTTTCGAAAAAATTGTTGAATTTTCGACTGAAACTTATTAATTTCTAACAAAAAACGGAATAATTAAATTTTCAGTTCAAAAAATTATTTTTTAACTATAAAAGCGAGTTTTCTACAAAATAGTTAAATTTTGAACAAAAAAATGAATTGTTGAGAAATTAATTTTTCAACAAATGAATTATCAACTAAAATTATGAGTTTCCTTCATATTCCGAATATTTTAATCAATAATATTGCATTTTTACTAAAATAGGTCAATTTTTAACCAAATAATTGAATTTCCAACCAAGAAGATTAATTTTCTTCTAAAAGACAAATTTTCAAAACATACATGAACTTTCAACAAACAGTTGAGTTTTTATCTGAAAAATATAAATTTATAACCAAAAATAGAATAGTTAAATTTTCAGTTTAAAAAAATAATTTTCAACATCAAAAAAACGAATTTTTTATAAAATAGTACAATTTTTAACCAAAAAAATTTTTTTTTTCACAAAGTAGTTCAAATTTCAACCAAGTAATTGAATTTTCAATCAAAAAAGAAATTTTCTCCACAAGGGTTGAATTTTCAACAAAGACGGATACATTTTTAATGATATTGTTAAATTCTCAACAAAATAATTGTATTGTCAACCAAAAGATAAGAATTTATAAAAACGTACGTAAATTTCAAACTAGAAAAGATAAATTTACAACCAAAAATGAAATAGTTCAATTTTCAGTTAAAAAAAAATTAATTTTCAAGCAAAAAAAAAAACTAATTTTCTACCAAATAGTTAAATTTGTAACAAAAAAATCAATTTTTGACAAAGTAGTTACATTTTCATCCAAAAAGATCAATTTTATACCAAAAGACGAATTTTCAACTATAAAAAGATAACTGTACAACCAATAATGAAATAGTTAAATTTTCAGGTAAAAAAATAATTTTTAACAAAAAAAAACGAATTTTCTACAAAATAGTTCAAGTTTTAACAAGAAAACTGAATTTTTCACAAAGTAGTTCAAATTTTAACCAAGCAGTTTAATTTTAAACCAAAAACGATGAATTTTCAACAAAGAAGATTAATTTTCTGCAAAAAAAAATTCTACAAAATAGTTCAATTTTCAACCAAAAAAATTAATTATTAACTGAAATTATGAATCTCCTTTGAATTCCTAACATTTCAATTCAAAATATTATAGTTTTACAAAATTAGATCATTTTCTAACCAAATAGTTGAATTTTCAACCAAGAAAAATATATTTCCACGAAAAGACGAATTTTGAACAAAATACATAAATTTTCAACTTAAAAAGATAAATTTCCAATCACAAATGGAACAGTTAAATCTTCAGTTAGAAAAAATAATTCCTTAAAAAAAAACGATTTTTCAACAAAAATTCAAACAAAAAATTATTTTGTGATAAAAGAGTTGAATTTTCTACCAAGAAAGATGTTCAGACAAGAAAGAAAAAAGATTTTAACCAAATTGTTGAATCTTCATGCCATAAGATAAATTATCTACAAAATAGTGAAATTTTCAACCAAGTAGTTGAATTTACTGCCTAAAACAATTTTTTAAATCATACATGAATTTTCAACAAATAGCTGAATTTTCAACTAAAAAAGATAAATTTTCGTTATGCGTACTTGAGTTTTGTGCTACGTTTTTTAATCCTCTTCTTTCGAAATCTGTCAGAAAATTTCCAAAAGGTTCAAAACTAACAAAGTGACAGCGGGTTTTTTTTCTGAAAATTACAAAAGTCTATTTTCTCAAAAACCCCATACTTATATGGTAAATTTTGCCAATTTTTTGTTGAACTTAAAGAAGACCTTCTCCTGCTTATATAAGGAAAGCATCCTATCAGCTTTATGCGGGCTACATCCTGTTTGAGGATGGGAGAATTTTTTTCCTAGAAATATCTTTTTTTTTTTAATTTTGAACCTTTTTTTGAAATTTTTTATCATAAAAAAAATTATTGTTTTAAAATAAAGCACAACATTTACATACGTATAACTTCGTAGAATTTTTTTTCGCAAATCTGAGAACCTGCCTGATTTGAAATGGATTGGATCAGACAAATTTTCATTGGAAAGAAAAACCATTTCTTTGAACCAATAAAGAAAATTCTTTCAATCAAACAAAATTTCTTTGACTGAGAGCCAATGAATATTTTTCTTTGAATCAAAGAATTTTTTTTCTGAGTGTTCACCGTTTCTTTATGGAAGAATATTACTTGAAACGTGAAATATATTTATATACATTGAAGCAATAATAATAGCAATTCAATAATATTTTGAATTTTTATAAACTTTTATTATAAACAAATGAAGTTTTTAGCCCTTTTTCAACCTAGAAGCACCGTTTGTTCAGGGGAAAGGATTACTAGATACGTTGTGCCTTACATTTATAGTTGAATCGACCATTTGAAAAATTTTCAATTTTCATAAACATTTATTATAAACAAATGCACAATTTAGCCATGTTTCAACCTAAAAGCAACGTTTCTTCACGGAAAAGTATTACATGAATTCAGGTATATATTGAACCAGTATATTTAACAATGTTTTTCAATTTTGCAAACATTTATTATAAACAAATAAACAGTTAAGCCTTTTTCTACCTACAAGTGCCGTTTCTTCACGAAAGGGGATTACTATCGTAATACTTTTTCGTGAATTTCAAGAAACGCTGATTTCAGGTTGAAACAGGGCTAAATTGTGTATTTGTTTATAATTAATGTTTATAAAAATTGAAGAAATTTTTGAATACTTGTTCAATATAAATAAATATAATGCAGAACGTGGTTAGTAATAATTTTCTCTGAAGAAACGGTGCTTTTAGGTAAAAAAGAGGATAAATTGTGCATTTGTTTATAATAAATGTTTATAAAAATTGAAGCAATTTTTGAATTCTTGTTCAATATGAATAAATATAATGCAGAACGTGGTTAGTAATAATTTTCTCTGAAGAAACGGTGCTTTTAGTTAAAAAAGGGGTTAAATTGTGCATTTGTTTATAATAAATGTTTATCAAAATTAAAAATATGATTGAATGAACCGATTCCATTAAAAATCTGGCAAAGATAAGGGAGCATTTATTTTACAGTTTAATCAAAACAATTTTTTTTTGGATTTGTGACAATCATTCGAAGATTACCCGCGAATTCTCAAGAATTGAAAAGTTTTTTCAAAATGCAGTATTTTCTGAACAATAATTGTAGGTATTTAGAATTTAATTTTTTGAATTGGACGTGAGAATTCTTGCTCTTTCAACTGATTCCAAAAAATAAGAAAATTTGAAAAATGACAAAATGGCCGCTGTTTTTCTAAAATTATTTAAAGTGGATTTTCTTAAAAACCCATTTTTTTTGTTACTCTTGATGTCTCCAAGAACAATGCATTTTCAATAACTTCAGAAAAATTGCCACCATTTTGTTATTTTTCGAAATTATGTTATTTTTTTAGGATCAATTAAAAGAGCGTTAATAAATTTTGTTAAATACTGATTAATTTCACCAAAATTCGTCTATAAGGAGGTTAAGATTTTTTTTGCTAAAACGGTGCTTTTATAAAGAAAAATCGATAAATAAATTATTTCTTTATAATAATTGTTTATATAAATGACAGGTTTTGTTTAATGTTAGTTCGCTTCGACTTGAAACTATTTAACATCTGGTCAGCAATAATTCTACGAGATAAAATAATGTTTGCACAAACGAAATTGTCAAAATTTTGCATTTATTCAGAAAATTTGTTTATTGCAAATATCTAGTAAACAATTTCCCATTGGCTGCTAAAAAATACGTACCTAATAAATTTCGATTCAGATTTATTCTTGTGTACCGTTTTCTGCAACAAAATCTGCAATCTTTTGCAGTCTGTCGATAAATGGTATATATATAATTGTCTGCTCATTTAGAAGTGATTGGAGAATAAAATCGGTCGGTCCTTATATTAAAGTAGAGCATCTTGAAAATTAAATTGCATCAGAAGTCTTGTCAAAGTAATTAACGTCATAACGTGAATACCCGTGCAGAAATTTCAGAGTGGCCCTGGTCGGGGCCAGATCTGGTATCCCAGTTAGGGCCAGACTCAAAATGAAATGCCTAATCTGATCAGGACCTGACTGGGGTATCCATAAGGAAGGCCCGATCTGGCCCTGATCAGGCCCTTTCTAATTTTTATTTATAAAAATATAATTTATTTAATAAAAAAGTAAACGATTGATTGAGAATATTAAACTTCATTATCAACTATCCTTGTAACGCATTGAACAATAAACTTTATATAAATATTTTGAAAAATATTCTGAAACTTATTGTTAGATTCATGCATTTTGTTGAATATTCATCTTTTTGATAGAACATTAATCTTCTTGGTCGAAAATTTATCCTTTCAGGTTAAAAATGTAACAATTTTGTTGAAAATTGTTTTTTTCGCTCAAAGTTAATTTTTTATCAGAGTTTTTATCTGAAAATTTAACTATTCTATTTTCAGTTGAAACTTTATCATGTATATTTTATAAAATGAAAATTCGAATATTTCGT
Organism: Andricus curvator; assembly: GCA_932195095.1. Lineage (NCBI taxonomy): Eukaryota > Metazoa > Arthropoda > Insecta > Hymenoptera > Cynipidae > Andricus > Andricus curvator. The sequence continues at coordinate 50,752 of CAKNYM010047299.1, read as the reverse complement.
AGGAAATTTAAGTTTTTTGTTTAAAAGTCGTCTTTTTGAGTAGAAAATTAATCTTGTTTGTTGAAAATTCAACTTATTGGTTGAAAATTCAACGATTTGGTAGAAAATCCATATTTTTTGTTAAAAAGTCGTCTTTCTGGATAGAAAATTATTTTTGTTTGCTGAAAGTCATCCTTATGGGTATAAAATTATTCTTTTTTGTTCAAAGTTCAACTTTTTGGTTGATAATTCAACTATCTTGTTAAAAATTCATATATTTTGTTAAAAGTCGTCTTTCTGGGTAGAAAATTATTCTTATTTGTTGACTGTTCAATCTTTTGGTTGATAATTCAACTAGCTTGTTAAAAATTTATCTTTTTTATTGAAAATGATCTTTTTTGCTACATTTTTTTTTTGAGCCACTGTTTTCTAAAATATTAGACTTTTTAGCTTAAAAACTTTACTCTTTTGTTGAAAATTCAGCTTTCATGGTAGAAAAGTTAGCTTTTTTTGTCGTAAATGGACTTTTTTGATCAAAAATCAACTGGTTTCTGAAAAATTGTTCTTCTGACATTCGAAAAAAGGAAAAAAAAATTTTTGAAGTCGGTTAATATTTTGTCTTCTCTTTTTTGATTTGAAAATTCCAAAAAATGTCCCTATTGTTGTTTCGAACATTATGGCGAATTCTTTCTATGTATAGTTTTTCCTAGTGAGTAATAATAAAAAATGATAAATCAAAAAAAATTCTTTTGCTCAATTTATAATTTTTTGAAAATGGCAAAAAAAAACATCTTTTTTTTGGATTGATTCTTATGCACAAATTTTTGAAAAAGTTGAATATGTCGAAATCTTCGTCAAAATCGCTAAAAAAATGTGAAACTGTCAATTTTTGAACGCTTGAAATATCACTAAAATTTTTTTTTGAAAACACAAAATAATAGCATGTTTCTTTGATTCAAGCTGGAGAAACTTCAGGTTGAACATATTCAACTTTCTTCAAAATGTGTCCATAGGACCCAATACAAAAAACTTTTTTTTGCCATTTTCAAAAAATTTTAAATTAGGCAAAAAATTTTATTTTCAAATATTTTTTTATTATTATTCACTAGCACTCACTAGGACTCACACTCACTAGCACTCCCTAGTAGAAAATTCAACGTTTTTAGCTTAAAATTCAACTATTTAGTTAAAAGTGAACTTTTTTGTTGCAAACATTCGTCTTCTTTTTTTAATTTAACTGTTTTTTATTTAAAATTCTAGTTTTGTTGTCATATAAACTATTACATTTTTTGTTCAGAATTCATTTTTTATAGAAGATTAAACTACTTGGCTGAAAGTTATACTTTTTTGTTAAAAATTATTTTATTTTTTGAAGATTCATCATTTGAGTGAGAGATTCAACTATTTTCTTTGAAATTTCATTATTTTGTTAAAATCTCAACTGTTTTGTTGAAAATCAATTCTTTTTTGTTTGAAAACTAATTTTTTCAACTGAAAACTTAACTATTCCATTTTTTGTTTAAAACTTATGTATTTTATTGTAAATTCATCTTTTTTGGTTAAAAATTAATCGTTTTATAGTTCAAAATTCAACTATTTGGCTGAAAGTGAACTTTCTCGTTGAAAATTCATATTTTCGGGTTGAAAATTTAACCGTTTTGTAGAAATTTCGTCTTTTTCGCTTAAAAATTCATCTTTTTGGGTTGAAAATTTTATTATTTTCGTAGAAAATTTAACTATTTTGTTGAAAATTAATTTTAGATTGAACATTAATTTTTTCGGGTTGAAAATTCAATTATTTTCAAGAAAATTCGCCTTTTTGGTTTTAAAATTCCATAAATTGGTTGAAATTTCTGTTCTCTCTTGAAAGAAAAATATTTCCTTTTTGAAAATGCATTCTATCAGGTCAATAATTAAACTATGTTGTTACAAATTCAACCATTCTGCTTAAAATGTGATTATTTTGTTGAAAATTCAACTATTTGTTAAAAAAGTCAACTTTTTGTTCGAAAGTTCAAGCGATTTGTTAACAATTCTTCTTTTTTAATTGAAAATTCTTCTTTTCGAGTTTGAAAGTCAAGTGTTTACTCAAAATTCGACTTTTTAGCTTGAAAACTCAATCTTTCTTTTAAAATTAATCTGTTTTCGTAGAAAAATAATCTTTTTTTATCAAAATTCAACTATTCTATTGAAAATGCATTATAAATCGAACTTAAATCTTTAGCTTCTCATATAGAATTTAATATGGTACCTATATATTAATTTTATTTAAAAAAATTAATTCCACTATTATTCCCTTATTTTTGTGAAAATTCATCCTATTTACCCTTTTTAAGTATCATATATAATTAGATTTTTGATGATCACTAAACTTTTGAAATATAATATAGATAAATATGAATTAAAGTGCCTAATTGCTCCATACAATATTTCATTATGCAAATCCGCCCATGTTACCATATGCAAATACCGCATGATGTGTCAACTAAAGGCGATTTCGATTTTAGTTTATAATAAATTAATTGCCAACCATTCTAACCTTGACGGACAAAATAGATCTGAAAATATACAAAATGAATTGCTGCGGTTTATTTATACTCCACAACAGGCCTTCATTCTCAAATTTTATTTTTTCCTTATTTTTCTTTTCTCGTGACCGATAGACTACCGAAAGATGATAACTGTCCTCGAAATTCTCTAGGGTCCTGTTCACATTGAGCTTTAATCGACTGATACTTTATAGCAACTGTCAAATTTTCGCTTTTCAATTTTATGAAAACATATAAACATAAAAATGAAGAATAAAAAGTAGATTAATTTAATTCTATGTAATTTAATTTAAAACTCTAAATACACTAGAACTTGGAATTAGGCACGGCTTAGGGCATTGCTCGCAGTGGCCTTCACCGTAAATCCAGACACTCCAAACGTTAACAGGCAGGGCCGCTGAATCCTTTCTATTGGGTTTAGACGCATGACGTAACCTGATGTAACTAACGTGCTGAGAGTGCGGCTCTCGAGCTGTTTGTCACGCTTGACTGAGCAGCGCATCACGCGCTCCCCGAATTATCATATTCCGAGGCCACCAGTTCTAGGAAAGCCGTAAACTCGGATTCCTCAATTCCAAGTTCCAGTGTATATACATCCTCTTTCTCCAAAATGAAAGTCGGTAAAATGTAAATCTTGAATATTATGTGAAGACTTGATTCCTATTTATTGAATTTCGTATTTGCCCGGGCAAATTGAATATGTTAAGGAAAGTTATGAAAAATTAGTCAAAGTAGGCCTACTTTCCCTCCCGTCACTTCCAAATTTGCTTCACCTGCACGACCTTACGAGCCCTCCATTTGCTTCCCCAACCTCTCCACCCATCACTTCCCCTTACTTCCCCTCTCATAATTTTCCTTACTTCACTACCCCACATTTCCCCTCCTTTCACCGACCCTCACTTCCCACATCCCCTAATTACCTCTCACTATCCATACTTCCCCATCATTGCCCCTCACTCCTCCTACTTCCCTTGCCACACTTTAACCTTCGTTTCTTCTGCCTTCCCCAACTTCTTTCTCCACTACTTCAACCTCTCTCAACTTCTGCAGCTAAAACTCCCATTCCCCGGACCTCACTTCTCCTCCCAAACTCACCTGCACTACCTTACTAGCCCTCCCACAATTTCCCCTGATTACTCACCTCACATTTCCCCTTATTTCCTAGTCCCTCACTTCACGTACCCCTAATTACCCCTTAATTTCCATACTTCCCCTACTTCTCTCCCAACACCTCGCCTCCTCTGCCTTCCCGAAACTCTTTCTCCACTACTTCACGCTTTCCTCACTTCTCCAACTAACACTCCCATTTCTCAGTCCTCACTTCTCCTCCCCTACTTACCTACACTATCCTAATAGCCCTCATCTAGCTTACCCTAAACCACTTACCCACCCCTTATTCTCATTTACTTCCCCCCCCATAATTTCCTCTTGTTTCCCACTTCACATTGCCCCTTATTTTCCTACCCCTCATACCCCTCCCCTCATTTTCCTCTCTTTACCTACTTCCCCTCCCCTAATTTTCGCTCAGGCCCCCTCATTTCTCATCCCTAATTTCTCCTTAATTCCCCTACTTTCCTACCTCTAATTTCCCCTCACTCTTCCCACTTCCCATCCCACTTTCCATCCCTTATTTCCTCTACTTCTTCTACTTCCACTCACTTCCTTACCCTAATTTCTCCTATTTCCACTCCCCTCATTTCCCCTCACTACCCCTACTTCCACTCTTTGAAAAAAAGTACGACGGACGGACACGCGAACGAAACTGTAAAGGTTTGTGCCCAGGGCTACGAAACCGTGGGAAAAGCAAAGTAAAGAGTAAAAACAAAAAAGCTAGTATACCACAGGAGAGCTAAGCGAATAAGGTATCACACAATAATTTTAGTCATTTTTTTGTTTTGAAAAAAGTGATATTTAGAGGTTCCGTAAACCCCATCAGTTTTTTGTAAATTTCGGACAAAATCGTCAATACAGGCGTATCCAGTTGTCCCTTAACATTTCATTTTATTATTAGCCATAGAATTAAAATCAAAAATTACTTTTTAAATTTTGTCGCTATAAGCTTTTTTTATAAGACAGCAACAAACCCCGCAAGTGCAAAAATTGCGTTTTGCGAGTTTTTGGCAACAATTCCTTTCTTGCGGTTTTTTTAGTACAAATTTTTTGTAATACTCAAAGTACTATTTAACAAAAACAATTGTTTAAACAATTTATTATTATTTATAACAACATCATCTTAGAATAATGCTATGAGGTCGCGATTTTTTTTTAAATTTCCAACCTTTTTATCAAGTTTTTACTTAGAGAGAGGTAATAATTAATCAAACTTAAGTGGAAGCAACTGCCATCCATGAAAATGACACTGGCTCCCAGGAGGACCACGGTAAATCACACCTATGGCCACGTCTTACGACCATGAGATGAGTGGCCAGAGGACACTACGAAATCAAAATAACAGTGCCGGCTAAACCCTCGTGTGTCTTCAGAACACGGAGCGAATCAAGGATGACAGTCCTCTGCATCCATCTCTCAAGTGCCTCGGCATGTTTTTGGAACCCGGGTATGGTTTTAAGGTTACGAACTAGTGACAGTTTCGCACCTCCAAGAGCACCAGTCAGAAGGATAATAATTTTAACTGAATATTCTGGGTAAAGTTGCCGCAGCTCCTCTCGAAGATCTCGATATCTCTCCTTCTTTTCCTTCTCCTTGGCTGTGATGTTGTAGTTGGCCGGAGCCCAGAATTCGATCACGAATATATTTCGTTTCTCGAAGACCTGGAGAACGATGTCAGGCCGCGAAAATGCAATGAAGACTGCTGTCCGAAAATCGTAGTTCCAGAAAATTCGTCACTTCTGTTTCTGGACTATTCATTCTATCTCCCTTGGAGTGTTCGGCAGCGCAGAGTTGCGGACAACATCGTAAGAACGACAAAGATGATAATAAAGCACTCTGAGGACCCCATTGTGTTTTTGAAGATACATCGTTCCCGCGTGAATGGGAAACCTGGATAGTATCTGTTCTAGGTACTCAGCGTGTGCATGACACACTCTGCACCTATCGCTGGGAACTTATTGACGTAAAATGCGGCTACGGTATACTAAGGTAGAAATGACACCGTCCTGACACATGAAAATGAAACCCTCTACCTCAATTAGGTCCAGATGATTTGAGGAAAACAAACTTTAGCTTCTTCGACAAGGATTGATCTCTACAATTCTGTAAAAGTTTCCGTGCATTTTCTTGTCGAGGAGCTATTCGCGAAAGTTTTCGACCTCTGCTTTCTTTACTTCAGCTTTTAGAAGTAAGGTATCTAAATGGAGTAATGCACGTTCCTCACTTCTGACGTTAAGTATCAGGCCAAGGGTCTCGGCCGCCTACTCCACGGCTTTGTAAAGGAACGCTTCTTTGCCCAACATCTTGTGATTCCTGACTATTTTTAGGAGAGGATCTCTTCCATTTGCGATGATGTGAACTGTACCCAGGATGATTTTGTTATAAAGCCATTGCACATTTAGAAGTCTGCGTCCGCACAGGGTCGTGAGCTCGTGCTTCACCGTTGGAATCACCCCAAACTGGTCGAGTAGAACCGGGATAGGAAGCATGCTAGTCGCAGATACCTTGTTCTACTCTGTCAGATTGGAAAACCAAATCCTTCGAAGGAGACGCTTGTATCTGCTTCAGAAAGACTCCTTCGGTGATGTTATCTCCTGATTGTGGCTATCAGGCACGCTTAGGTATGGATAGGTAGATCCCTTCAGCGTCAAGGTGTCTGATAACACTCATATCCACGAGCTCAGGGACTTTGGGAAAGCTAGTAATTCTTCCTTGCTTCAGATGAATCTTGACACACTTGACCAATCCAAAATCTATACCATCCATATAAATTACATAAGTGACCTTATGCTCGTGATGATTAGTTTCGCTGCAGAGATGCCCAGGAGCATTTCGTAGTGCAACAGATAGTGGCAAAAGTGTGATGCAAAAGACGAGAGAGCTCATGGTGTTGCCCTGAAAGACGCCCCCGTGGAAGGTGACGCTATTCGTTGTCACACGATAATTTCCAGATGAGATATTGAATATAGGTGTCCAAAGGGGCATCAATCTCTCTATGATATGCATCTAACTATGTATGGATGAACCTTCAAGCTTTGTAACAGGCAGATGATAAGTTAATGGGAGGTTGAATCGAAAACTTTCAAGTAGTTAATCCAGGCCATCGACAGAGATAATGCATCTTTGCAGACGCACCTGTCTATTAGCAGGTTCTTTCGGCAGCCTGCTACACCTTTTTCGAGCCACGTTGATCATACGTCTCTCCCTAAACAGGTCAAATTCTCCGAACAGTCCTGTCGTTCAGGATAGCTATAAAAATCTTATACAGCATGTTCAGACTAGTTATTGGCCAGTAGATCCTAGGGTTGGACAAGTCGCCTTTTTTCGGTAGAAGTACAATGCGTCCTAGCACCAGCCACTGCGGAATGATCGTCTCCGAATTTAAATATGAGGTGAAGATATGGGCCAAATGTTGGTGTGTAGAAGTAAACTTCTTTCAACAGAAGTTCTTGTTACGACCTGATCCTGCAGCGAAGAAGTTCGTGCCCCTCAGTGCTTTCTTCACCTCTTCAACAATGATTGATGGACATTCCTCCTTAGATGTTATGAGATTGTCGGAAAGATCCTTGAAGCGGATGATATTCTCAATGTCTTCTTCCAATTTGTGTTGGATCTCGTAAACCTCGCTTCGAAAAGTCTCGACCTCCTCGGGCTTGGGTGGATCCTTGAAAGAAACAGGAAGATCGCTGAAGAGGCGCGATGGGTCAGCGAGAAACTGTTGATTCTCCCTGACCCACCCCTTCCTCTTCGGTATTTTCTTCCTTGTGTCAGATAACACCCGTACTTTGTCAAACTTTGTGCAAACTTTCGGAACCTTTCCCTAAACGGCCTATACGAGATTTTATGTAATCAATCAGACACTGAACACGGCACGCATTCTGTCTTGCCCAGCCAATCTTCTTATCCAGTTGATGCAAGCGTCTTTTGGTCTTTTGATTCATCGTCGGGTTTAGCCCTCGATCTGAATCAGCCAAAGCTCTCGCCGCACCATAAACTGAATAATTGATGGTCTAGAGGTCGGACTCCACCGAGATATCCTCACGAAGGGAGGCATCCATTTCAGCAAGATTTTGGGGCTTAGGTGGCACCTGGATGTTAATGTTCTTCCTTGGCCTGAAATCGCTATCATCTCTCAGGGGGTGCCTGCTTTCCGCGATTGGTATTAATGTCACTTCCTCGTCTTCGTCTGTGGCGTGTTCATTCAGCCTTTGGGGAAGCGCTCTGCGTGCAGACATATAAATAAATGAAGGTCTCAATCAAATGATTAATTGCTATGAAGTCTAGTGTGAAATCAGAGGTTAATTAATAATTTGTAAGTGTTCATATAAAAAAAATCCGAAAAAAAAATTATTTAACAAAATAATCCTCTTTGATGTTTATTTATTATTCGTTTATAATTAAAACTAGCTGTGTATTCGATTTCGAGTGTTTCCACTTTGTTTGTAGACTGTAGAGGAAGCATTAGTTATTTTTTTGAATAAAATACAAACCAAAGTCTTTATTTTGATCAATTTAAAAATTGAAATTTACAAAAAATACAAAATTACAAAATAATACAAAACATTTTTAAATACAAAGACAAATTAGACAAATCAAATTTTGTATTCGAAATGATAATTTTTCGAGCTGGAAAAGGGAAGGGAAAAGTACTGTCGCACCCTATCCCTTTCCCAGCTTTATGATTTCTTTACAAAAAATGTCAGAATTATTCTATTTGAAAATTTATGATCAAAAGGTCTTTTTTATGCATGCGAAAACTTTGCACTATGTCGATGAAAAAAGTTTTTCTGTTTGGAACAGATGATTCAAATATTATAAATGAGCATAACTTCCTTACTCTTCAATAAAGTGTATTAATATTATAGATCAATCGATTTGCCTCGAATTAAGGAATCTTTTCCATTCTTACATCAATTTTGAATTATCTTAGTGAAAAAGTTTTACTATAAAAAATCGTGTTCTCAAATATAATGCATTACTATGGCTTCTTTACTCTTCAATAAAAATTATTAATGTTATAGGTCAATCGATTGGTCTTGAATCAACACAACTTTTCTATTCTCGCATGAACTTTAGATCATGAGAATGAGAAAATATTTACTATAAAAATCGATTTTAAAAATATATAAAATCACCATAACTTCCCTACTCTTTAATGGAATGTTATAATATTGTAGGTCAATCGATTCGTCTCGAACCAAGGAATCTTTTATATTCTTGCATCAGCTTTGAATTATGTTGAAGAAAAAAGTTTTACTATAAAAAACCGTATTTTCAAATATCATGCATTACCATAGCTTCCTTACTCTGCAATAAAATGTATTAATATTATAGGTCAATCGATTTGTCTCGAATCA
>CAKNYM010047299.1:0-35925 GCA_932195095.1 Andricus curvator | reverse complement strand
AGTGAGGGGAGAGAAGTGAGGAGAAATGAGGGATAGAGGATGAGGGGGGGGGGGGAATGATGGGAAATAAGAAAAAATGAGTGAGGGCAAATGGCTCAGGGGTATTAACATAAGTGAAGGGAGGGCAACTAGGGGAAATGATGGGAGAGAACTACGGAAAGTGAGGGAAAATTAGGGAAGGGGAAGCAAGGGAGGTTAAGGGAAGTGAGGGTAGGGAAATTATGGAAAGTGTGGAGACATTACAGAAAAGGAGTAGGGGAAGTAAATATTAGATGTGGAAGTATGAGAAATTATGGTAAGCGATGTAAGGGTAAATGAGAGGTGAAGAAGTGGGGGAAGTGAAGGGATGGCAAGTGGGGTTGTACGGTTCAGCAGGGGAGGGGAATGCAGGCTGGGAAAGGGAAGTGGGGGAAGGAGAGTGTTATCTGGGGAAGTGAGGGAAGGAGACTGTTATCTGGGGAAGTGAGGAGAGGAGGAAGTAGTGGAGGAAGATGTTGAGGATGGGAGGGGAAACAATGTTTGTAGTTAGGGAATGGGATTAGGGAAGGGATAGTAGGGTAGTGTGGGTAAGTAGGGAAACGGAATGAAGATTGAGGATGGGAAGTAGGGGATTAGGGGAAGGATAGTATGGAAGAGGAAGGTTTGAACAACTTAATTAACCTCTTATTAGGATACGAAACCCTTTTTGTAGGCAGACAGAGCGCCTACTTTGACTAATTTTTTAAATTAAAATTGCAACTCTTTGGATCAAAATTAGAATATTATTTGTTAAAAATTCATTTATTTGGTTGAATATTAACTTTTTTGTTGAAAATTCATCTCTTTTTGCAAATATTTTATTTTTTTGGTTAAGAACAGAACTGGTTCGAAATATTTTTTTTTTGGTTGAGGATTCCACTATTTTATAGAAAATTTGTCTTATTTGGATGAATTCATCTTTTTTGTTTGAAAATTCAACTATTTAGTTGCAGCATACTTTTTTGTTGAAATTTTGATTTGACATATCTGAAATGTATAAAAATCTTTTTTAATTTTCTTAAGAAAGTTATATTTATATAACCTTAACAAAATAAATAACCCTACAAAATAAATAGTTATTGGAAATTTGTATGTTTCAATAAAAATTATTTTCGCTCTCAAATCGAAAAACAACACGTGCGCATAGCGCGATTGATAATGCTATTTAAATTCAAAATTTCGAATCCAACAGTAACGTTAGGAAGTTACATTATTAGGATTTGGTAAACAATAGTGAAATATAAATGAAGTCTAAATCGTGCCGAAAATCATAACAAAACATCGAAATTTCGAAATTTGTCGCGCAGAAACGTAATTCGGCTTATTGAAAATTTTCAACTGGCCAGCAATCTCCTGGCATTCACGCTTAAGTGCACTCCCGCTAAAAAAAGAGCCATATGACGCCACTTATTATCACTTCAGCAAGACAGCACTTATTCAATATGCACGGGCTATTCACTTAGCCTGGGCTTCCCCCATAAATTCAATTTTATCTCTTCTTGGCAAATATGTTTTAAAAAGAAAATTGATTGCCAGACTTGAACGGATTTAAAAATTGAAATTTTTATCTTATCCAATATTTTGGATAAAAAAGCTAAGGCTAAGAAAAAAATAATTATATATTTTGCTTAACGGCCTTACCATCAGCTTTCTATAATATTTCCCAAAGTTTTAACGTTGTACCCTTACCTTATTATTTGAAATCTCTGGCTTATAAAACGGACTGAAACATGCAAGTCAAAAATAAATTTTATGGTTTTATTGCTATATGTAGACCTCCGTTAGAAAAGGACGCAGTTGGGATTTAATTGCCGAGATATTTTCGCGGTTGCGGTTTGGTCATAGTTAATTTTTCAATTTAAAGGAAAAGATTCGATTAAAACAAAAAAATTGTCATAAACTATGTAAAGTTTTTTTCTGAAACGTACCCCCTTGGTTAGGGTCCGTAATTTTGGCCCCCCCCCCCCCCTATGTTATGTAATTTTTTTCGTGAATTTATTTAGGATTCATCCAAAAATAACGTATAACTATTTGGTTTTGTGAAATCCATGGTTTATGAATTAAAAAAGTAGGTCAACTTTGAACAAAAATAGTTTAATTGAAACCTAAAAGACGAATTTTGAACAAAACAGTTGAAACCTCAAGCAAAACAGATGCATTTTCTACCAAAAATTTGCAGTTTCAAAAAAAAAAATGAAATTTCTACCACAAGAGGTGAACCTCCAAATCAAAAAGAAGAATTTTCAACAAAACTTGAATTTTCAACCAAGAAAGATTTTACAATCATAAAGAAAAATAATTTTATCCAAAATGTTGAATTTTTGAGCTTCAAAGACAAAATTTCTACAAAATAGTTAAATTTTCAACCAAATAATTGAATTTTCAACCAAAAAGATGAATTTTCAAGTTAGAAGATTAATTTTCTACTTGAAAAGACAAATTCTCAATGAAATACATGAATTTGTAATTAAATAGTTGAATTCTCTACCAAGAAGATTAATTTTAATAATAAAAAAAGGAATTCTCTACAAAGCAGTTGAATTTTCAAGCCAAATGGACAAATTTTCTACAAAACAGATTAATTTTCAACTAAAATTATGAATCTTTAACCAAAAAATGAATTTTTAAAAAAGTTATTCAACTTTAGGCCAATGAATCGGATTCTCAACCTAAAAAGATTAGTTCGCAACTAAAAATGTAATATTTGATATATCAACCTAAAAATATTTTACTTTTTATTCGAAAAAAGTTGAATTTAACATTTAACCGAAAAAGACGAATTTTTAAGGAAATACTGGAATACTCAACTAAAACAGATTAATTTACAACCAAACAGTTGCATTTTCAACAACAAAAAATTGATTTTACTATCAAAAAAGAAGAATTTCCACAAAATTCAAAAATTGTCCACCCTGAGGATTGATTTTTTACAAAAAAATACGAATTTTTAACTACAAACATGGATTTTCAACTAAATAGTTGAATTTTCAAAAAAAAAATGAAATAGTTGAATTTTCAGTTAAAAAAATTCATTTTCTACAACAACAAAAAACGAATTTTCAAGAAAGTAGTTCAACTGTCGACCAAATAGTCGAATTTTCTACCAAATGTTCAATTTTTAAGCCAAAAATAGGAATTTTCTACAAAGAAGTTGAAGGTTCAATCCCAAAATGTGAATTTTCAACAAAAAAGTTCATTTTCAACCAAAACAGATGAATTTTTTAACAAAAATTTAATAGTAGATTTTTAAACCTGAAAAGATTCAACTTTTAAACCGAAATGAGTTAAATTTATTAAAAAAAAAGATTTTTTAACAAAAGACTTTAATCCTAAATTGAAACAGAATAATTGTCAATCAAGCAGTTGGATTTTTAACAACAACAAAATTATTTTCTACCAAAAAGAAAAGAAGAATTTTCAACAAAATACATCAATTGTCATCCAAAAAGATTAATTTTCTACTGAAAAGACGAATTTTTAACCATAAACATGGATTTTTAACTAAATAGTTGAATTTTCAACTAAAAAAGATAATTTTTCAACCAAAAATTGAATAGTTAAATTTTCAACCAGAATAAAAAACTAATTTTCAACCAAGTAGTTCAACTTTCGACAAAATAGTCGAATTTTGTAGAAAAAAGTTAAATTTTCAACGCGAAAATGTGAATTTTTAACAAAAAAGTTAATTTTTAACCAAACAGTTGCATTTTCAAAAAAAATTGATTTTTCTACCAAAAAATGAAAATTTCCACAAAATTCAAAAATTGTCCACCCTGAAGATTAATTTTTTACAAAAAAATACGAATTTTTAACTACAATCGTGGATTTTCAACTAAATAGTTGTATTTTCAACAAAAAAATTCAATAGTTTAATTTTCAGTTGAAGAAATTGATTTTCTACGACAAAAAAAGAAAACAAATTTTCAACAAAGTAGTTAAACTGTCGACCAAATAGTTGAATTTTCTTCGAAATGTTCAATTTTTAAGTCAAAAATAGGAATTTTCTACAAGAAAGTTGAAGTTTCAATCCCAAAATGTGAATTTTCAACAAAAAAGTTCATTTTCAACCGAAACAGATGAATTTTTTAACAAAATTTTAATAGTAGATTTTTAAACCTGAAAAGATTCAAGTTTTAAACCGAAATGAGTTGAATTTATAAAAAAAAAGACTTTTCAACAAAAGACTTCAATCCTGAATTGAAACAGATTAATAATCAACCAAAAAGTTGCATTTTTCACAACAAAATTATTTTCTACAAAACAAAAAAAGAATTTTCAACAAAATACATCAATTTTCATCCAAAAAGATTAATTTTCTACTATAAATACGAATTTTTTTACCATAAACATGGATTTTTAACTAAGTAGTTGAATTTTCATCTAAAAATGATAATTTTTCAACAAAAAATTGAATAGTTAAATTTTCAACCAGAATAAAAAACTAATTTTCAATCCGATAATGTGAATTTTTAACAAAAAAGTTAATTTTTAACCGAAAAAGATTAATGTTGAGCCAGACAGTTGTATTTTTGATCAGAAAAGCATAAATTTATACAAAAAGAAATGAATTTTCAAACCAAAAAGACAAATGTTCAACAAAAGAGTTGAATGTTTAACCAAAACAAATTTTTCAGACTCAAAAGAGAACAAATTCAATCAAATTGTTGAATTTTCAAGCCAAAAAGACTTTTAACAAAACTGTTGAATTTAAAAAATAATTATTCAATTTTGAACCAAAAATTATGAATTCTTAACCAAAAATTTAATAGTAGATTTTTCAACCAAAAAGAATGAACTCTCAACCTCTTGTTAGATTAAAATGATTGAGTTTCAAAAATCATGATAAGCATTTTGTAAATTAATCATTTTCAACGATTAGGTTCAAGATCCTAATTTAAGAATGCTTCAATTTTCAAAAGAAGTTTGGAATTTTTTAATTATCAACGCTTCAAGTTTGAATTCAATAATTTTGAATGTTTCCAATCAAAAAGCATATAATTCTTAACCTTTTTAGAATAACTTAACTTTGAAGGTTCATAATATTTAAAATTCTTCAATTTTCAAAGGTGAAAATTACAGTCATTTTTTTTATAGAAATCACATTTTTTCGTAAAAAAATCTGTCTAATCACTTTGAATACCACCTGTCACGATATGATATGAAACTTATTAATCATATTTATCATCTTTGAAATTTCCATAATTCAATTCATAATTATAGGTCTGAATGCGCAAATGTAAAACAGTTTAATTTTTGAGACAATAATTTTTGTTGCTTGAAAACCAAAGAGGTCAAAAATGGAGGTCGAACATGAATTTGACTTTTTTTGAATTGAGGGTTCTTTTTTTTTACTGAAAGAAAAAAGCTGAAAAAATAAGGGTTTGCAACTTCACACGGTTTCAAGACAATCCTCGAAACAAAGAAAATAGTTCGGGAATTATTCCATGACTCTCGACAAATTATTCCATGACTCTCAAAATAGTGAAAAGATACTTCAAGAGTCATGGAATAATTTGCGAACTCTTTTAATTATTTCGAAGATTTTCTCGAATCTTGAAATAAACTTTATACGAAATATTTAGAAATTTTTGGCCTTTCCGAAAGTCTTAAACAATTAAGGGCACGTGACCAATAATTATTACATGTTATTATATTTGGCGATTTTATAATTAGAAAAATGAATATATTGCGCTGAAATTTTGGAAAATGATTCAAAATATATAAGGGCATGTCTATTCAGTCAATTCGAGTTTTTATTTTGTTTAAATAATGCAATTTTATGAATTCTATTTTAGTTAGGGCTCTAAAACCCTGTTCCCAGTTACATTCCAAATTAAAATTTAATATAATTGCAAAACTCAAATTGGCCAGACAGAAGTGCCCTTATATAATTTTAAACTTTTTCCAAAATTACAACACAATGTTTACATTTTTCAAATTATAAAGCCGCCGAATATAAATTGTGTAATTGGTCACGTGACAGATTGTCGCATGCCCTTAAGTAAATTTTGAACAATTTTTTTTGTGTACGTTTTTTGCTTTAAGAACTATCATGTAAAAAACTAAAATTTTAGTATTTATTCTTAAAAATAAGCTTTTCCGTAGGTGTTGAGCGGATCATATCAAGTAATTTTAAAAGTACAAAATTATCTTGTTTTTTAAATTCTTTAAAATCGTAGAATATCAAATAAAAATACTCGATAGTTGCACAATTTTCAGTTTAAGAATTTGCAATTAAACAATTTTAAATTAAATGCCTCCAGGATAAATTTAAAGCAATGAAAAATTAAGAAAATAATTTGTCAAATTCCAGCCTTAAAAATGAGAAGATTTTAGAACTATAAAAAAAAATTGATTAGCAGCATTGAAAATTAAATTTTTTTTATTTCAAAATATTGAATATTCAGAACTCAATTTAGAAAACCCCAATTTTAAATTGAAAGGCTTAAAATTCTGCAATCTCAAAAATTGGAATTCTGTCGTTCTTGTTTTGCATTCTTTTTATTTTTTATTTTCAATGTAAAATTTTTCAATTTTCCGATTTTTATCTGAAGATTTCGAAAATTTAATCGTTTAAAATTTTTGAATACTTGATTGAAAGATATCAAGAATGAATATTAATTCTAAATCATATGTTAAAAATTAAACGATTTGGAATTAAAAAGTTAAACATTGTGTTGTTTAGAATAAAAATAGATAAAAATTGAACTATCTGAAATTAAAACCTCCGCAACTAAATATTTTCTTTAATTTTTATTGTTTACAATTTTAAAGTTTTGAATTTTCATGTTGAACGTTACATTTTCATTTTTTTCCTTTCATAATTTTTAATTTTGCAATTCAAATTTAAATGGTTGAATTTTGGAAAGTATAATGAACAATTTGAAAATTGGTAATTTTTGAACAATTTTTTAACGTCTAATATTTCCTATTTCCAAATTCTTAATGTCAATAGGCTCATCGAAAATATTTGTTCTACGCTCACCTAATTTCATTTCACGTTTGTTCAGAACAATTCAATTTCAAAGATTTTTTATTTAAATTTTTTTTGCATTTTGAACGGTGAAAATAACGGTGAACTTATTTTCTAATCTCAGAAAAATTTATTTAATTAATTTTAGTACAAGATTACAATTTTTTTATGTAACAACAATTGAAAATTATAGAATTTCAGAAGGCTTCACTTTGAAACATTCAATTTAGTTTTCAATTTCGATTATTCAAATTTTAATCGCTTCGAATTGAAAATTATGAAAATTCGAAAGATTCCAATTTTAAATTGTTTAATTTCGAACGGTTTCAATTGGAAATAATATTATTTCAATCCCTTTTTAATTCAAATGATCACATTTTCAAAATTCCAATATGAAATTACTCAATGTTGAACGTTTTGAAATTATCCTATTTTCGAAATTTTAATCTGTAACTCTTGGAAACAAATTTTAAAGTATTCTAAGTTATTTACTGCAGATCAATCTCAACCTCAAAAGTGTATTTTTCCAAATCTTACTTTAGAAATTATGAGCAGGGATAAAAACAGAAAATTGCATTTTCCTAAATGTCGAAAAAAAATAAAAAACTGAATTCGTCAAAAAATTATTCTTCCTTTTAAAAATAATATGTTTGATATTACCGGCTCTGGACGTTCTACTACTACACTCAGAGAAATTTCTTCTTGTCTCAAAAGGATGTCTTCTGACACAAATAGGATTTCCTCTAAAATTTAAGGTTAAGCGGATTTTCGTTTGTCTCAAAAAGAATCTTTTCACAGCGAACATTATTCGTTTGCGGCAAACTTTATATAATCTTCCAGCCAAATAATTCTGTCTTTGTAAAAAAAAGAATATGTATTTTAAAACAAAATATGCAAGAGGCTGATGGTTTTGTTTAAAAACAACTTTTTCTCTGAGTGTTAGCACTTCTGTTTTCTCTTTATTATAACTTATTCTGTTCTGCTTGCATTCTAATCAATTCAATTTTTGTTTTTCTACCCCTTTTCAAAAGTTCTGATTGCAAGTTAGATTTAGAAACTTACATTTTGAAAGTCTAGGTTGATACGAAATTTGAAAATTCTAACTTTCGAACGAAGACTCCTTTGACATTTCTTCACAACAGTATTGTTCACCAAGCAAGCGAACCAGTCTTTTTACGGCCGAGCGTGAGTTTGCAAGAACGAGGCGGAGCCGAGTTATTGCAAAATAACGCTCGGCCGTAAAAAGACTTCGCTTCCTCGGTACACACGATATTTCATGTAATAAGAGTACGGTTTCCGAGTTTTCTCATCAAATCACGGCTCATGTTTGAGGTTAGTTTAAAGGGACAAGTACCGCGCAGAAGAGTGCGCGTGGGCCTAAGTAAAGAATGCGCATGCGCGCGCACACACCGCACTCAAAGTGCACTTTCTCAGCCTAGGCCGGTAAGTTCCCGGTGTGAATGGATATTTTGCCCCCTACGTCCACCCTCTAAAGAAAGCAAATAGCGCCGCAGGAAAATACTTGAAAAATTTCAAGGTTGAAATCGCAGGCATCGGACTCATTTGAGAAATTCGAAATAGTGTCAATGTGAGCATAAATTTTGAAAAATAGTTAGGTTGAGGGTTTTTTTTTACTGAAAGAAAAAAGCGGAAAAAATAAGGGTTCGCAACTTCACAAGGTTTTAAGACAATCCTCAAAATAATGAAAATAGTTCGGGAATTATTCCATGACTCTCGACTAATTATTTCATAACGCTCAAAATAATGAAGGAAATAATGAACCCTCCATTTTTTAAATATTACATCGAGGAATAGTTAACTGATATACAATATACATCTTCCATAAAATTTCCTGAATTCCTTCCGAATGAAATCTGTTGTTGAGAATCTCTAAAAATTAAAATTTGTAGAAGTCCTTTGAAATCTTATCATATCTTTCGAAATACCTTGGAGACCCTTAAATCTATTGAAATCCCTTGAAATCTCTGAAATACGTAGAAATCTCTAGAAGTACAGTATTTTCTAAAGTTCTCCATAAATCCGTTGGATTCCCTTAAAATCTTTTGAATAACACTGATATCCTGAAAAACTTTTCAAAAACCTTTGAACTTATTTGAAATCCTACGAAATTCTTTGAAAAAAATTTAAAAAAATGTTAATCTCGGTAAATTCCTTGCAATTTTTTTGGATAGCCTTAACACTTTAAAATCCTTTGAAATGCCTTGAAATTTATAATATCCATTAAATCTTCTGAAATTTGTAGTAATCCCATAATATTCGAATAGAATCCCCTCAAATATCTGGAAATCTATAATATCTTTCAACATTTGTTTAAAAATGATGAATATTTTTAAGCTCTCTGAAATCCTGTAGAATTCAAAAAGTCAAATAAACACCTTAACAATTCCTTGAAATCTTTGATATTTTGGAAATTCCGTGAAATCCTTAAAAATACCCTAAAATTTTTTTAATTCCTTTGATATTGTTGAAATATCTTGAAATTGTTGAAATCCGTTGAAATCCATTGAAATTCACTGAAATCTATTAAAAACCCTTGAATAATGTTGGAACCCTCTGAAATCCCTTTAAAACGCACCAATTTTTTTAAATCCCGTAAAATCTGTAGAAATTCCTTGCAATCTTATAAAATCTTTCAATTTCTTTTGAAATCCTTAGAAAATCTTACGAATTCTTATTTACTGTAATCAGGGTGGCCGTTTTAGCCGAGGGAAAAAATTCTGAGTCATTTCTCGGTTCGCCAAAATGTCCACTATCATTGAAATTAAAAATTTCGAACTCCTGAAGCTCAACATTTTTTCGTTTGAACTAATCCAAACTAAACTGCAAATTAAAGCACTCAAGTTGAACTCTTTTGAATTTTAGATTTTTTAATTTGAAGCTTAAAGCATTTTTAATTCCGAATTTTTTAATTTAAACTTTAAAGAATATACGCGGATAAAATAAAAGCTTTCAACACTTTGCAATTAATCAATTTAAAATTGAATGTCTTCAAAATGCAAAACTTAAAATTATAAATTTGTACAAATTGAACAGTTTAAAGATTTCCGGTTAAAAATATAAATCCACGCTATCTTTTTCGACACTCTAAATTGAAGAATGAATCAATAAGTTTGTAAAAGTTCAAAATTATATCATTTTGAACAATTTTTAATAAGAAAAAGCAAAAATTTTGTTCAAACTGAAGTATTTTTGAAATTAAAAGTTAAAATTTTCAAATTGCAGCAATTATATTGTAACGTTTAAAGTTTAAATTTAGCACTCTAAAATTTTAATGATGATAGGCTTTCTATTTCAAACAATCAGTTTCAAATTGTTTAGTTTTAAATGTTTGATTTATAGTTGCTCATTTTAAATAAATAGTAAGATATTACTAAACATTAAAAAATTTATCTTTTTTTTAAATTAAAATCTTTCAAATCCAATGGGTTAAAACTGTAATATATTAGATTGAAACAATATATGAATACGATTTGAAATTGAATGAAAGCGTTTAATTATTAATCTTTTAGTTTCAATTTATTTTAAAATTGAAAATAGTTTATAAATTTTCAGTTTGACGTTTAAATTTGTTTAACTACTAAAGTTTTGAGTTGAAATAGTTTAATTTTTATCTTTAAAATCTGTACATTGTTTAATTTTTAACAGTTGCATAATCGTCTTCTTAAATGAATTATTGTTTAATTTTTAGTACTTGAACTTTAAAAAACCATTAATTAATTTATATTTAGAGTTGATTAACTTGAAACCTTTTTTCCACAAATTTTCAATTTCAAACGCTCTAATTTTAAACTGCATTTGAAAATTCTTCAAATTGAAAATGTACGCCTAAAACGAAAACCTAAAATGGAAAATTTGTAATGTAAAATATTTTAGAATTACGCATTGTAAATTTCATAACTTAAAAAATTGACAATTAGACTTAACGCTGAAAAAAGTTAAAATCGAACTTATTTTAGGATATATTAAATTGGATAGATTTTTTTTCTAAATATTTGCAAAAAATTCGCGGTCAAAAAACAAATTCACTGTAATTTCTCGGACCAGCGGCCACCTTGATAATCCTACAGAATTTAAAAAAAATTTAATCTTACTAATGTTTAATATCCTTTGAAATGTTTTAAATCCATTAAATCTTGTGAAGCATTTGAAACCTTTTTATATCTTTGATACCCTTTTAGAATCCCTTGAAATTTTTAAAATCTTGACATCTTTGGAATCTTGTAAAATGTCCTAAAATCTTTCAAATCCCTTGAAATCCATTGAAATTTTGTGAATCCTTTAAATTCTTTGGAGATCCTATAAAATTGCAAATCCCTTGAAATACTGTGAAATCCCATGAATTATCTTGAAATTTGTAATATCTCTCAAAACTAAAAACTTTGAAATGTTTTGAAATATTCAAAATTATAAAAACTTTTGAAATTACGATTTTTCAGATGACATATATGTTACTTTAACTAATCAGCGAAGAATTTTGAAAATATTTTTAAATGCAACGTGAAAAAATATGCGCATTAGTGAGCAATTTGGAAAAATAGTAGCATTGGTGTCATTTTTTTCAAAATTATCGTAAAATAGTTGTATCGTTAAAAAAAAGTGCCAAGAAGTGTCAATAGTGTCGTGAGTCCGAGGCCTGAAAGGCAATATTTTCATTTGAAATTCAAAATGTTTTAGATTTTTTTCGGTAATTTATTTGTGCAATTGCGCTCCCTTGCGATCTGGCAAAAAATGTATTTTTTGGTTCGAAATTGCGTAAAGCTATGAGATATTCACCGATTGGGTCATAAAAAATATTATAAAAAAGCTGATAAAATTTCAGAGAAAGTTGTCGAGTCTGATTTTTGATTTTTGATTATTCAGGCATTTGAAAACAAAAAAAATTTGCCCGCTTGGCGGGCACATTCTCATCGCGCGCTTCGCGCGCGGCTCGCTTCGCTCGCAAGTTTGAGCGCGCCGATTATGTATTCACCTCGCGCTACGCGCTCGGTTGCTCTAGATTTTTCAACTTCGTATTCGACTTCGATGAAAAGAAAAAGTTTGTTTCCAAATATTATAAAATTATCAAAACCTCTACATATTAAGTGATTGTAAAATTTGTTTTTATTTTAGACTGAAAAGGAACTTTATTTACTCAAGGTTCTATCGACCTTAAGAAACACATTCTCATCCAGACACTCGCGCTTCGCGCTCGATATTTGATTTGAAAATCATTTGAACCGTATGATAGAAACAAAAAAGTTTGAGCGCACTTACGGCGTGCGATTTGGTAAATACACTGAGCGCGCACTTTGTGCTTCGTGTTATATGTTCTTCATATACAAATTACTAAATTTGTATTTGATTTCAAATGAAAAATAATGATATAATTTAGGCGACAAATTTTATTAGTTAAAATTTTATTTTAGCTTGTGCCATTTTTCAAAAATGTTAATTTTTTCATTTTGAATATATTCTTACAACAAAAATTGATTACAAGTTTGTAAATCTTGTTTGAATGCACCATTTTTGTTCATTTATCTGTTTTCGTACCTTGCATTGTTTTTTCAAAAATTTGATTTTTTTTTACTGTCAATGTTATTTTCACGAATAAAACAAAAACTACGCATCCTATCGAAACATGATTTACAACAAAATTGTACCTCTTCCTTGGATGAACAAATGTTGTTCTTGTCATTTTTTTCGTTGCTCATGTTATTCGTCTAAAAATTTGATTTTTATATTTTCAATGCTGTTTTTTACGAATAAAACAAAAACTACGCGTCATATCAAAAAGTGAATGATAAGAAATTTGTAGATCTTTTTTGGGTGCACAATTTTGGTGGAATGATCTTTTCTCGTATCTTGCATAGTTTCACAGCAAAATGGAATTTTTGATTTTTCATTATTTTTTTGTGCGATCAAAATTTTAATTTTTAATTTTTCAAAAAATTCAAAAAGTTGTTATGAAAATATTATAGGGTGTTCAAAAAGCAACGTTTTTCTCCTCTTGACTTTTTTTCATATCGTGCGTTTTTCGGCTTAAAATGTACATTTTCGTTTGTGTCTTGGAATTTTGAAAATGCTATAACTCCAGTAATTTTTTTTTTATCACGAAAAGTCATTAGAATATTTTATTCGCCATTTTGCGTACTACTAATAACCATACATATAATTTTTAAATCTTAAAAAAAGTGGTTTCAAAAATTTTCAAAATGTGCTCACTTTTTGAATTTTCATCCAAAATAGCTGGTTAACGAACTCGTTCTTTATTTTTAGGCCATAAAAAAGTGTGCCAAAGCTCAATCAAATCTTATCATTTTTTCGAAAGTTATCGTGGCTACAGACAGACAGACAGACAGACAGACAGACTGACAGACAGACAGGCAGACAGACTGCAGACAGACAGACACCTTGGTAAAAACCGTTTTTTCTGGCTCAGGGGGTCTCAAAACGTGGAGATTTGATGAAAACCGACTATGTCAAATTTTACATAAAACCAATACCTTCTCATTAGAATGAGAATGTAAAAATCGTTTTTTACGTCAGTTTTTAAAAATTAGGAACCTTATAATAATTTCATAAAAATTCATCATTAGGAGCTTCATGATAATTTTAGCAACATTTATAATTAGTCGGTCCTTTTAATTGAGAATTTCATGATAATTTCAGAAAAATTAATAATTAGTTGACAAATTTTATGATTTTTCAAAACAATTTTGATAAACAAATGCAATATTCAGGCATCTGTCGACTGAAAAATTCTTTTTTTTTTCGATGTAATTTCTTTTAATTGGGAACTTCATGATAATTTTAGCAACATTCATAGTTAGTTCATAAATTTTATGATTTTTTGAATTTAATTTACAAATGCATTATTCAGACATATGCCGGCGGAAAAACTCGTTTTTTTCAGTGTCAGTCTTTTTAATTGAAAACTTCACGATATTTTCAGCAAACTTCATAATTAGTTAAATAATGTTGTCTTCTTTTAAAAAACATAATTTTCTGTTTTTTGCTAAAGCTCTACTTTTTACTCCCTAGGGACTGAAAAGTGACGTCAGGGGTGAATAATGAAAATTATGCATCTATGAGCTCGCATTTTATGATTATCAGCCCACTCACCGTAAAAAATGTGAGGAACTTTTGGTTGTAGATAATAGAATTTTGCGGTTATTTATGGAAAGTTATTATATATACCTGTAAAATTACCATGAATGACCGACAATTTTCATAAATTTCCGGAAATTTATGGAAATTGTTAAAAATTAATTTTGGGTAATTTATGGTAAGTTACCATATTTATCTGTAAAGTTACCATAAATGACCGAAATTTTTCATGAATTTCCGGAAATTTGTGGAAATTTTTAAAAATTAATTTTGGGTAAGTTACCATATTTACCTGTAAAATTATCGTAAATGACCGAAATTTTTCATAAATTTCTGGAAATTTATGCAAGTAGAAAAAAATTAATTTTGGGTAATTTATGTAAGTTACCATATTTACCTGTAAATTTACCATAAATGACCGAAATTTTTCATAAATTTCCGGAAATTTATGGAAATCTTAAAAAATGAATTTTGGGTAATTTATGGTAGTTACCATATTTACCTGTAAAATTACCATAATTTACGGAAAATTTTCATCCGGAAATTTATGCAAGTTAAAAAAAATTAATTTTGGGTAATTTATGGCAAGTTACCATATTTACCTTAAAA
This sequence comes from Andricus curvator, assembly GCA_932195095.1. NCBI lineage: Eukaryota > Metazoa > Arthropoda > Insecta > Hymenoptera > Cynipidae > Andricus > Andricus curvator. The sequence goes on along the minus strand of CAKNYM010047299.1, from coordinate 21,218 downwards.
TTACTGTAAATGACCGAAATTTTTGATAAATTTCCGGAAATTTATGGAAATTTTTGAAAATGAATTTTTGGTAATCCATGGTAAGTTATCATATTTACCAGTAAACTTACCCTGAATGACCGAAATTTTTCATAAATTTCTGGAAATTTTTAAAAATGAATTTTGGGTAAGTTACCATATTTACCTGTAAAATTAACATAAATGACTGAAATTTTGCATAAATTCCTGGAAGTTTATGCAAGTTGAAAAAAATTAATTTTGGGTAATTTATGTAAGCTACCATATTTACCTGTAAATTTACCGTAAATGACCGAAATTTTTCACAAATTTCCGGAAATTTATGGAAATCTTAAGAAATGAATTTTGGGTAATTCATGGTAAGTTACCATATTTACCTGTAAAATGACCATAATTTACGGAAGATTTTCATGAATTTCCGGAAATATATGCAAGTTGAAAAAAATTAATTTTGTGTAATTTATGGTAAGTTACCATATTTACCTTAAAATTACCATTAATGACCGAAATTTTTCATAAATTTCCGCAAATTTATAGATATTTTTAAATTTAATTTTGGGTAATTTATGGTAAGTTGCCATATTTACCTGTAAAATTGCCATAATTTACGGAAAATGTTCATAAATTTCCGGAAATGTATGCAAGTTAACAAAAATTAATTTTAATTAATTTTTTAATTTTCGCTGAAAAAACCAGTTCTCGTCAGATCACTGAAGTTAAAAAGCGTTGGGCGCGGTTAGTACTTGGATGGGTGACCATTCGAGAATACTGCGTGCTGTTGGCACATCGTGGGTGTGGTGAGCCCAACTTGTAGTTATTTACTAATCTAAATAAAAAAAAAAATAAGGGAAATGGCTTAATGGTATACTATGGTAAGTTACCATATTTACCTGAAAATTACTATAAATGACCGAAATTTTTCATAAATTTCCGGGAATTTATGGAAATTTTTGAAAATGAATTTTGGGTAATCCATGGTAAGTTACCATATTTACCTGTAAAATTACCATGAATTAGGTTAACAAGAATCTTATGCTTCATTATACAAAATCTAATATGGACTGAAATCATGACTGTATTTCGAGAGATTTCTGAAATCATTTATTATAAAAAATATCGTATGCGCCAAGGGGAAGAGGCACTTTTTCTCCCCTAGGTGCATAATATACTATTCATATTGTTTATAGTTTCAATGTCAGGAAATAAAAATCAGTAATATGTTACATAACACGCATTCTATTTTTACAGGGAACCTGATGGTGATTCTCGTGGTGACATTCTCTCGACGATTGCGGGGTATCACAAACTTCTTCCTAGCAAATTTGGCCGTAGCTGACTTTTGCGTTGGATTGTTTTGCGTCTACCAGACCCTAACAAACTACCTAATGAACAGCTGGCAGTTGGGAAATTTTTTTTGCAAGGTCTACATGTTCGTCCAATCTCTATCATACACAGCGAGTATTATGATCCTCGTAGTGGTTTGCACCGAAAGATACTTGGCAATAGTTCATCCCATAAAATGTAGATCGCTGCTAACTCGAAATAGATTAAGGGTCGTTATTGGAATCGTATGGCTGTTGTCGGCAGTATATGCTTCACCAAGGTTCATATATGTCGAAACCATAAACCATCAATTGGATACGGGCGATATCGATGTGATATGTATAGCCAACTTCAAAAAACACAACAAAACCGTACTGGACGCCGTCAATTTAATCTTGCTCTACCTTTTTCCACTTTTCCTGATGTGCTGTCTATACACGAGAATAGCTGTTGGGCTTTGGAAAAGCGGCGCTACACTGGGTGGACCAGGTCTTGTGATCAGCAGGACGAGAAACGGACGTGTTCACCATATCCACACTTCCAGTAGAAATGTCCTTCGAGCCAGACGAGGTGTTATAAGGTGCGTCCAACAGAACTTAATCTTAGGGGTCATCCATAAACTACTTTGCCAATTTCGGGATATTTTTTAACCCCCCACCCCGATGACATCTTTATCTCCCCCCCCCCCCACAGAAGTAAAAAAGCCGTTGGCTATATACGGATTTCATGTTTATTCTTCGTTTTTTCGCATCTCTAATGAGTTGTTCTAAAGTGAGCATAATTTCTGAACACAAAGAAAACTTTCAAAAAATTGTTGAATTTTGAACAAAATAATTACATTTTTAAACAAATAGATGAATTTTCAACGAGACAATTACATTTTTAACAAAATAGTTCAATTTTTAACCAAGTATAGTTCAGTTCTCAAAAAAGATGAATTCTCGACGAAAGATTTAATATTTCGTATTTCATGTATGAATGTATGAATTCACAATCGAAAAGGACGAATTTTCAACAAAACAGTTAAATTTTCGACTAAAAAAGATGGCTCAACAAAATAGTGGAATTTTAAATCTACAACGATGAATTTTCACCAAGAATGTAATGTTTAATTAAGAAAGATGAATTTTCAATTAAATAGTTTAATTTTGAAATAAAAAATATAAGTTTTCAACCCAAAATAGATTAGTTCAATTTTCAGTTTGAAAAATTAATTTTTAACAAAAAATGAATTTTTAACAAAGTAGGCGAATCCTCAACCAGAATGATTTCATGTTTATTCGGCGTTTTTTCGCATTTCTAATGAGTTGTTCTATAATGAGTAGAATTTCCGACCACAAAAAAGGTTTTTAAAAAAATAGCTGAATTTTCAACAAAATAATTACATTTTTAACAAAATAGTTGAAATTTCAACAAAATAATTTCATTTTCAACAAAATAGTTCAATTTTTAACCAAGTATAGTTCAGTTCTGAAAAAAGATGAATTCTCGACGAAAGATTTAATATTTCGTATTTAATGTATGAATGCATGAATTTACAATCCAAAAGGATGAATTTTCAACAAAACAGTTAAATTTTCGATAAAAAAGATGACTCAACAAAATAGTTGAATTTTAAATCTGCAACGATGAATTTTCACCAAGGATGTAATTTTTAATCAAGAGAGATGGATTTTCAATTAAATAGTTGAATTCTCAAATAAAAAATATAAGTTTTCAACCAAAAATGGAATATTCAATTTTTCAGTTCAAAAACTTAATTTTTATCAAAGTAGTTGAATCCTCCACCAAAATGATGATTTTTCGAGAAAAAAAAAAGATTAATTTTCTGCTGAAAACGACGAGCTTTCAATAAAATACATGAATTTTCCACAAAACTGTTGAATTTCCCACCTGACCGTACGAATTCTTAATAAAAAAGTAAATTTTCTACCAAGCAGATAATTTTCCACATAAGTAGTTTCATATTTAACCAAATAGTTGAATTTTCAAAAAAATAAAAATAATTTTCCATTAGAAAACTGAATAGTTACATTTTCAGTTTAAAAAAGTAAGTTTCAATAGAAAAAAACGAATTTTCTACGAGCTTAGTTGAACCAAAGAAGACGAATTTGTAACAATAGTTTAATCCAGAACCAAAAAGATGATTTTTTGAAAAAAGAAGATTAATTTTCATGCTGAAAACGACGAGCTTTCAATAAAATACATGAATTTTCCACAAAACAGTTGAATTTTCCACCGACACTATGAATTTTCATCAAAAAAGTCAATTTTCTACCAAGTAGTTAATTTTCCAAATAAATAATTTAATTTATAACCAAATAGTTGAATTTTAAACCAAATTGTTGAATTTTTGAAAAAATAAAAATAATTTTTCAATAAAAAATGGAATAGTTACATTTTCAGTTCAAAAAATTAATTTTCAACAAAAAACGCCACTTTTAGCAGTTTAGTTGAACAAAGAAGAGGAATTTGTAACAATAGTTGAATCCACAACCAAAATGATGATTTTTCAAAAAAAGAAGATTAATTTTCTGCTGAAAACGACAAGTTTTCAACAAAATACATGAATTTTCCACAAAAGAGTTGAATTTTCCACCCGACAGTGTGAATTTTCAACAGAAAAGTCAGTTTTCTAAAAAGTAGATAATTTTCCAAATAAATAATTTAATTTTTAACCAAATAGTGGAATTTTAAACCAAATAGTTGAATTTTCAAAAAAATAAAAATAATTTTCCATTAAAAAATTGAATAGTTACATTTTCAGTTTAAAACAGTAATTTACAAATAAAAAAAAAGGAATTTTCTACGAGCTCAGTTGAACCAAAGAAGACGAATTTGTAACAAAATAGTTGAACTCAGTATCCACAGCCGAAAATATTAATTTATAAAAAAGAAGATTAATTTTTTACGCAAAGAGATGAATTTTCAACCAATTAGTTCATTTTTTAACCAACCAATTGAATTTTCTAACAAAACAGTTGAATTTCCACCAAAAAGATTAATTTTCAACCAAATAGTTGCATTTTTTTACAAAAAAAATGATATGTACAAAAATATGAATTTTCAAACAAACAAAATGTATTTTCTACAAAACAATTGAGTTTTTAATCCGAAAATAAGAATTTTTCAAAAGAAGTTAATTTTTTTTTGCTATATATTTTAATTTTTTACCAAATTGTTGAATTTTCAACCAAAAAGACAAATTTTCTACAAAGCCGTTCAATTTTCAAACCAAAAAGATGAATCCTCAACAATATACATGAATTTTCAACCAAACAGTTGAACTTTTAATTAGAAAAGATCAATTTTCAATTAAAAACATACATTTTCTACCAAAAATGGAATAGTTATATTTTCAGTTTAAAAAAAAAACTGGTTAAATTTTCAACTATAAGGATGGATTTTCAATTAAAGTGATGAATCTTCACATGATAATATTTAAATGAAAAAAGATTTTAATTTAAATCAGAAGCAGTTGAATGCAAGAAAAAAATACGAATATTCAACAAAATAGTTGAAGTTTGAAACAAAGGGATGAATTTTCAACGAAAAAAAATTATTTTTAAGTAATAAGATTAAATTTGTGCCAAAAAAAACACAAATTTTTAACAGAATACATGAATTTTCAACAAAAAAGATAAATTTTTAACCAAATAGTTGAATTTTTAACGAAAAAAGATAAATTTTCAACTACAAATGTAATAGTTAAATTTTCAGTTGAAAAAAAGTTCATTTTCAACCAAAAAAGATACGAATTTTTAATGAACTAGTTCAATTTTCCACTAATGAGATGAATCTTCAATCAAAAGGATAAATTTTTAAGAAAGTAGTTCAACTGTCAACCAAAGTTGTTGAATTTTTGATGAAAAAAGATAGGTTTTCAACAAAATAGTTACATTTTTAACAAAATTTTCAAATTTTCAGTCAAATAGTAGAATTTTTAACTAAAATAAAAATTCAAACAAAAAATCGAGGACATTTTTTGGCTTGACCCACTCCCCCCTCAAATTGGTAACGTAGCTTATGGAAGATCCCTTTTATTAACTGAGGGGTTAATTACTCCTTCAATTTGGTGTACACTCTCTCATTCTAGAAAAATCATTATAGAATATTATTATAAAAAAATTATTATAGCAATAAATAATCTTGAAATATTGAAAAAGTTGACTTAAAAAAATAGAGAAAATACAAACGAATGATTTATTTAACTTAAATTTCCAAACATATTAGGAGGTTTCATGGGATTACAAAGAATTTCAACAAATTTCGAGGGAGTTTAGAGAATTTTAAATATTTCCAAACATTTTCGTGGGTTTTAAGGAATTCCAAAAGATTTCAAGAGATTCAAAAAATTTCGAGGGATTTCAAAGAATTTTGTAGGATTTCCAAAGATTTCACGACAGTCCTAGTGAATTCGGGAAAATAAATAAAATTAGGGTTTTTAAGGTATTTCAAGGAATTTCACAATTTTTAACAATTTCGTCAGATTTGATAAAAATTTCACAGAATTTTGAATATATCTCAACATATGAGAAGGTTTTAAGGGATTCAAAAGGATTCGAACGAATTTCAAGGGATTTCTGCGCGTTTCAAGGCTTTTAAAAGGATTTTATGGGATTTCTAAATATTTGAAATAATTTAAAAAGATTTCATTGGTTTTCAAGAGACTAAAAATATTCTCACGGATTTCAAAAAGTTTATAAACATTTTAAAAGGATTCTTAAAGGATTTTTACGTTTTTCAACGATATCAAGGAATTTCAGAGAATTTTTTAGGATTTCGAAGGTTTTCTAGTCAACTTTGGAGAATAAATTAAATAAAATTTTTCGAAGGATTCCTAACGATTCCAAAGATTTCAATGGATTTGAAGGTATTTTGAGGAATGTTACAAGATTCAAAGATTTTATTAAATCTCCAAGTATTTCAAGGGATTTCAAAGATTTCTAGGGATTTACATTTTTTAACGATTATTTTTAGATAAGTTCAATTTAAGTTAGATTTGAGGGCTTTCAAATAATTTATACTTTTTTTAAATGGGCTTTTTACGTTTATTAAAGATTTTAAGGAATTTTAAGGGATTCTGAAGAATTTCAAACGATATAAAATATTTCAGGGGATTTAAAGGTATTTCAAGGAATTTTACAAGAGTTAAAGGATTTTATTAAAATTCCAAGGATTTCAAGGGATTTCAAAGATTTCTCGGGATTCAAAATTTTTAACGATTTTTTAGATAAGTTTAATGAATGAGTTTAATTGAAATGAGATTCAAGGGCTTTCAAATGATTTATATTTTTTTTAATGGGTTTTTTTACGTTTATCAAAGATTTTCAGGAATTGTAAGGGATTGTAAAGAATTTCAAACGATGTAAAATATTTCAGGGGATTTGAAGGTATTCCAAGGAATTTTACAAGAGTTAAAGGATTTTATCAAAATTCCAAGGATTTCAAGGGATTTCAAGGATTTCTAGGGATTCAAAATCTTCAACGATTTTTTTAGATAACTTTAATGAATAAGTTTAATTTGAATTAGATTCAAGGGCTTTCAAATAATTTATACTTTTTTAAAATGGCTTTTTACGTTTATTAAAGATTTCAAGGGATTCTAAGGGATTCTAAAGAATTTCAAGCGATACAAAAAATTGCAAGGGTTTTCAAAGGATTTTGTGCGATTTCCAAATATTTCAAGGAATTTTCAGAGAACTTTGGAGAATAAACGAAATTTCATTAAATTTTGAGGGATTCTTAGTGATTCCACCAATTTCAAGGGATTTAAAGGTATTTCAAGGATTTTTTATAAAATTTAAAGGATATTATTAAATCTCCAAGGATTTCAAGGCATTTCAAAGATTTCTAGGGATTTAAAACTTTTTAACGATTTTTGTTAGATAACTTCAATGAATAAATTTAATTTAAATTAGATTCAAGGGCTTTCAAATGATTTATACTTTTTTCAAGTGGTTTTTTAAGCTAATTAAAGATTTAAAGGAATTTTAAGCGATTCTAAAGAATTTCAAGCCATATAAAAAATGTCATGGGATTTCAAAGAATTTCGTAGGAGGATTTCCAAACATTTTAAGGAATTTCTAGAGAACTTTGGAAAATAAATGAAATTTCATTGCATTTTAAGGGATTCTCAGTAGTGATTCCGGAAAATTTCAAGAGATTTTAAGGAATTTCACAAGATTTGAAGGATTTTATCAAATCTCCAAGAATTTCAAGGGATTTCAAAGATTTCTAGGCATTTAAAAGATTTTTGTAAATAACTTTAATAAATTAGTTTAATTTAAATTACATTTAAGGGCTTTTAAATGATAGATAATTTTTTTAATTGATTTTTACGTTATCCAAAGATTTCAAGGAATTCCACAGCATTTTGTAGGATTTTCGAAGATTTTAACAGATTTCTGGCGAACTTTGAAAATATATGATATTTCATTGAATTTGAAGGGATTGCCAGCGATTCCATAGATTTCAAAAGAATTCAAAAACATTTCAAGGTATTTCACAAGATTTAAAGGATTTTATTAAAATTTCGAGGATTTCAAGGGATTTCAAGTATTTCTACGGATTTTAACTTTTTTTTTAGATAACTTTTACAAATAAATTTAATTCAATTTATATTCAAGGGATTTTAAATTATTTATACTTCACGGAATAAATTAAATTTCATATCAAGGGATTTCTACGGACTCTAAGAATTCAAGGAAAGATGGTTAAGATTTATAGGACCTCCAATTATTTTAGAAATTTTTGGGGATTTTACAAATTACAATGCTGATTATCCTATAACTTTTTTCTATATAATGATTTTCTATAATGAATTTCCCATAATCCATGGAATCTGTTGCACTCTTATGCAATATTTTGCAATCTTTTGCAATCCCATGCAATCTTGCAATCTAGTGTACACCAAAAATCCGAGTAATTAACCCCTCGACATTAACCTCTAAGCCTCTAAGTATGGACGTGACTTCATTTTGGTACTAACATGGACCTGCGGTCTCGCAGACCGCTATATATATTTATATCTAATTGAATAAATAGATAAATTTTTGTTATCTAACTCGTACAAGTATATCAACTTTTATTAATAATAATTTTTCACACCAATGGGGGGAGGGATACACATGTGAGAAGCATGGTGCGGTCTGAGAGACCGCACGCCCATTCGTCCATACTAATTTATCACTTTTTGATCAAATGAGAGGTAATCGGGATGTAAAATTTTTATGTAATGGCTGCGTACCGTACTCTGGGGTACCCGCATCAAACTCAACGTTTTTTGTATGTGACATCTCGCGTTTTAAATACCTTGAAACAAATTGAAAAATAAATATAAAATTGTGACGCTACAGTGGACGTGCGGTCTCATGGACCGCGTATGAGCTGTTAATTGATATTACTCACCAATTACACGCAGGACACACGTTGTCCACCTACTCCAGCGATAGCATGGTGCGGTCAGTGAGACCGCACGGCCACACTTAAAGGTTAACCTTTTACCTACAAAAATTACCAAATTGCATCAGGATGGATTTTTTGGATTCTGTAAGAATCATTTCACAGTAATACAAGAATCTGAATTTCAGTAAAAAAAATCTGGTTGACTTTTAGATGTAATCAAGAGGATTACTTGCTTAGGGTGAAGGAGCATCCATATATTACGTGACGCTATTTTTATTGGTTTTTGACTCGCCCCTCCCTCTTGTGACAATACGTGACATTTCAGTATCCCCCCCCCCCCATGTGTCATGTGACATGTTAAAATTTCATGTGAAAAACAATGAATACCAAGTTAAAACTAGTTTATACTAGTATGAGAATAATTTTAATTACATTCTTTAGAAATTTTTTTTTCATTAGAGGCATATTAGGGGCCGTCCATAAACTGTTTTGCCCTTTTGAACGAATTTTTATTTTTTTCCCTATTTTCAAGAAACTTCCCCCTTTTTTTCGTTTTTTCGATTAAATTTGAACTGAATTGATAAAAGCCAATAAGAAAATCCAACTATTATTGCTTAAAAGTTAATTCTTTTTGGTTGAAAAGTCTACTTTTATATTTTTGTTTCGGAATTCACCTCGCTTGGTTAAAAATGCTACTATTTGGTGGAAAATTTAATTATCTTGTTGATAATTCATGTTTTTGTAGAAAATTAATTGTCTTAGTTAGAAAATCAATTTTTTGGTTCATTGTGGAACTCTTTTCTTGAAAAATTAATTTTTTATTGAAGATTTATCATTTTAGTAGAAAAATCATCTTTTTGCTTGAAAATTGAACTATTTTGCTAAAAATTCGTGTTTTTCTGGAGAATTTTTTTTCATTACTGAAAATGTATCTATTTGAAAATTCGGCCTTTTTCGTTAAATTTAACTGTTTTTTATTTATAATTAAAGCATTTTATTTAAATATAAACTATTACATGCTTCGTTGAGAACTCGTTTTTTGGAAAAATAAACTTCTTCATTTAAATGTGAACTACTTTGTTAAAAAAAATTTTTGGTTGAAGATTCATTATTTTACTTGAAACTTCAACTATTTGGTCGCAAATTAACTTTTGTGTTAAAAATTCATAGAATTTTTGGTTAAAAATTCAACTGCTTTGTAGAACATTTGTCCTTTTGGCTGGAAAATTCAACAATTTGGTAGACAATTGGACTACTTGGTTGAAAATTAACTTTCTTGTTGAAAATTTATATTCTTTATTCAAAACTCAACTACTGTGGTAGAAAATTAAATTATTTGGTTGAGAATTAAAGTATTTATTTGATAATTTAACAATTTTGTTAAAAATTAATTTTTTTAGCAGCAAAAATATAGCTATACCATTTTTGGTTGAAAATTTTTCCTTTGAAAGTTGTAAATTCCACTATATGGTAGAAAATTCATGTATTTTGTTGAAAATTCGTCTATTTGAGTAGCAATTTAGTCTTCTTTGTTGAATTCAAATAGTTCAAAATGTATTTTTTTATTGTTGAAAATTATTTTTTTGAACTGAAAATTCAACGATACCATTTTTGGTTGAAAATGTATCTTTTTTATTTGGAAAGCCAACTATTTTGTTGAAAATTCATCTGTTTGGGTAGAAAATTAATCTTGTATGTTGAAAATAAACATTTTCATTAAAGATTGAACTATTTAAAAACTCCTGTTTTTTAGTTTAATTCTACTGGTTGAAAATTCTTTTTTGTTTGTTTTAATTAAGTTTTTTAAACTGAAAATTTAACGATTCCTTTTTTTGTTGGAAATTTATCTTTCTTAGTTGAAAATTCAATTATTTCATTGAAAACCAATCTTTCTTGATTGAAAGTGAACTTTCTTGTTTTTCAAAATCCGGTTTAAAAGTCAACTGTTTTCTAATAAATTCCAGTTTTTAGTTTGGAAACTTAGCTATTTTGTTCAAAATTCGTCTATTTGAGTAGAAAATTATTCTTGTTTGTTGTCTTTTTCTGATAATTTATATACTGGTTGATAATTTGCTTTCTTGTTATTGAAAATTATTTTTTTTAACTGAAAATGTAACTATTTCATTTATTAGTTGTAAACCTCTATTTTTTAGTTTAAAATATAACTAATTGGTTCGAAATTCATGTATCTAATCGAAAATTCGCATTTTGGTAAAAAATTATTCTATTTGGTTGAAAGTTCATCTTGGTAAGTTAAAAATTAAGTTATTTGGAAAAAATTCAAATATTTTGTTGAAAGTTTAACTATTTTGTTGAAGATTCAACTATTTTGTTGTAGTCATCTTTTTTCATGAAAATTCTACTGTTTTGTTGAAAATTCGTTCTTTTGGATTGAAAATTCATTTTTCTTGTCTAAAAATGAAGTTTATTCTCAAAAATCCAACTGTCTTTGCAAATATTTTAGAAACCCCCAGAAATCGTTTGAAATGTCTTTGAATCCCTTTAAATCACCGAAAACCCTACAAATTAATTAAAATGCGTTAAAATTCCTTTAAATTCTTTGATATTTAAAAAAAAAATTTAATTTCCTGAAATCTCTTTAAATCCCCTCGAATCTTCAAAATCCCATTAAAATCCACGTATATCCTTCAAAATTTCTGGAAATACTTCGTTAACACATGAAATCCTTTAAAATCCCTTAAAATCCTTTATAATCCTTATAATTTCTAAAAATTGGTTAAAATCCTCGAAATTCAGGGAAATATTTTGAAATCTTATGATATCTCTTAAAATCTTTGAAATCCGTTTTAAATTCATTGAAATATTTAAGATCCGCGGCAATAATTCCGAATTTCTCGAAATTCCTTACAATATGTTTAAATCCATTCAAATTCTTTGCAATCCCTCAAAACCCTTCATAATATTCGGCAATCCTTTTCTCTAAATTTGAATCAGTCAGAATTTTTACTAATTAACCTACTAATTAACATTGACTGAATTGTAGCTATGGATCAGTTATTTTTATTGATGAAACAGTAAATCTTACTGATTCATCAGTAAATAGTAACTAATTTACAGCTACATTCCTTTACTGATTGAAATTAGTAAAAACTGTAACTGATTAAAATTTATAGAGTTTGAAATTCAGCTAAATCTTTTAAAATCTTACGAAATCCTCTGAAATCCGTTCACATACTTTAAATATTTTGAAATCTTTTTAAATCGTTTTAAATTCTATGAAATCATCGAAATCCCTTTGTATATCTTGAAATCTGTTAAAATCCTTTGAAATCATTCCAAATCTTTTAAAAGGCCTTTTTAATCTCATTAAATATCTTTAAATCTCTTCAAATCTTCGAAATCCCATTAAAATCCCCTGTTATCCTTAAAAAAAATTTGCGAAAATATCACATTGGTATCACATGATCAATTTTCAACCAAAAATTAAATAGTTAAAATTTCAGTTAAAAAATTGATTTCGAACAAAAAAAGAACGAACTTTCGACAAAATAATTGAATCCTCAACAAATCAAATAAATGTTCAACAAAGTAGTTTACATTTTAACCAAGTGGTTGGATTTTCGACAAAAAAAAAATAAATCTGAATAAAAAATTTAATAGTTGAATTTTCAACTAAAAACGATCAATTTTCAACGAAAAATAGAATAGTTACATTTTCAGTTAAAAAAATTAATTTCTCATTGCTTTCTATCAATTTAGTTAATATTGGAGCGAAAAACAAGAAACTAGGGAAGTTTCTTCAAAAGCAGGTGCAAAAAGAGGAATCCTTTATAAAAGGCATAAAAAGGGGAATAGGGGAAAGAGTGTGAAATATGTATTTAGATGCTTTACTTGTAAAATAATGTCACTAATTTTCAAGTTTTCATGAATTTAAAAAAATTCTTATTCACATTTATATTTTCCATGCGTGATGTCACATTCTGTGTTAACTGGGCCCCCCCCCCTTCCTGGCAGTCTGACCCCCTGGCATCGAACAATAACACTGGCTTTTTCTAATTTCTGGATGTCCGCAATTTTAACAATACAATCCTTTTGTTTCATTTAAGTGAATGCGTTTTACAAACGAGCAAATTATACAATATTGGAAATACCGAGATCCACGCGTAAATCAAAATTTTTCCTACGTGTTCGCGCATGCCTTTCTGCTAGCGCAAATGGATTTCAGACCACAGGACTGAAAACACAGGCACACGAGAAAATACAATTGACATGTGCGGTGAACTAGACCACCATACCTGTATGTTTTTAGGGTCACTGAATCCGAATCTGGTGTCAGATTTGCTCCATCACGTCAGAGTTTTGAGAAACTTAGCCTTTTTGGCAATTTTTCAAAAAATACATAGGGTGCGAATTTGACGTTCTAGAAACTATTTATCGCCACACTTTTCTGTCCTGGCATACCTTTGTGACTTCCTTCACGTCCATGCATTTTTTCATGCAAGCTGTCGTGTTTCTATGGCTTCTTATGTCTCTTCGAATTAGGGTTTCATTTACACATTCTAACCATTCTTTCCGCGGTCTGCCTCTGGGCACACTGCCATTCAGTTTATCTGGATACCCTTGTTTCCTCAGTCGTTCATCTTTCATTCTCTCAACATGTCCAAACCATCTTAAAGAATTTCTTTCACATATGTCAACTAGTGTCTCTTCTACACCACATTCTTTGAGGATTATCTCATTACTCACTTTGTCCATCAGTGTTTTTCTGCATATCATGCGCAGGAATTTCATGTTAATCGCGTCAATTTTATTCTTATCCTTTTTTATATGTCCAGTTCTCGCTACCGTACAGCACAGTCGGTATAAATATGGAATTCGTCGTGTTCTATATCGCAGTTGTGGTGCCCTATATCTTCATCTCCCAATAATTCCCTAAAAGAGTCTCTCAAAGCGTCTAGTATCCCGTCTGTATCATATATAGCATTTCGCCCTTGCTATTTCTCATGCTGAATAACTTTGTACTTTTACTTCCCTTCATATATTTATAAAGCAGTTTCTTGCTTCATTCAAAGTCGTTTTGCATATTCTTCTCTTCTTCTGTTCTGATTTTACCTTTATTTTCCTTGACTAGTAGTTTAAATTTCCTCTTTTTGTGCCTGTAATCATTTTCAAGTCTATTTCTCTCCTCGACGCTAATACCTATGATTTCCAACCTTCTGTCATGTACTTTTTTCTTTTCTTGGGCGGCTGCCTGAATTTAATCATTCCACCATGCATCATCAGACATTCTTCCTACAACCGCAGTACCACACACTTCAGTTGCCCTCCTAACAATGACTTCCTTGATCATAGTCGATGCGCCCACTATATTTTTATTGTCTATTTATAGCGCCTTCCAAGTTGCCTGATCTATGCGTTCGTTTAGCTTATCCCTAGTGGAAAAATCTTCTGGCGTTGGCCAGTCCCAGACTAGACCGTCTAGACTCTAATCTGGCGCAGATCAGACGGTCTAGTCTGGGGCTAGCCAGACCTGTAACACTTTTGCAAATTTTGTGGCTAGACCGTCTAGCCAGCCGCTGGTCTGCCGCTATTCAGCGGCTAGTGTGTTGCTAGTTTTTTAAATTAGGAATTGAAATTTAATTTCTACATGGAGAAACCTTTTGCTGTACTATTTGCTAAAAATCAGACTAGATTTTACTATTTCTAGTTTGCAATGAAGGGACAGAGCGGAACTTTTGTAATGTTTACTACTTCGAGTAGTAACTGGTAACTACATGCCGAACTACAAAATTAATTGGAATCAAATCTAAAAATGTTACATTTATTTCAAAAAAGGTTTGAAGTATTTGCAAACAACTGTAGTAACGTCGAGAGAGACCGGCACACTGATTTAGTAAATGACTTAGTAAAAATTGGTACAGTCGGATTAGCAGACGAAAAAAATAAACCCAACACGCGCCCCGTCGCGTTGAAGGTCACACCACACTTACTATATTACACAAGCATACGACGTACATGCTGACTATAGGAGTATACTGCCGTGATTTGGAAAAACACCGTTAACTGCAAAAAATCGAAAAATGAGTTTTTTATATCGTTGGAATCGTGATAAAAAGATACACCTGATTATTAAAATAATTTTTTTAAATTGTTAATAACTTTAAAAATAATTATTGCATAATTTTTGGAAAACACCGTTAACTGCAAAGATTGGCGAGTTGTGATTTGAGAGAGAGCCGTATCTGACCGTTAACTGCAGGCGCAAATCAGAGACGACTAAATACGTGACGTCAAAATTCGAGAAAAGGCCGTAACGGGTAGTTACGGACCTTACCAAAATTATTGGACGGCGATTTCCAGCCTTCGTGATTTCAGAGAGGTCCGTAAGTGCTTACGGCGTTCTCCGGAATCATCGAACCCCGAGAAAAAAGGTTTGTGATTCGAGAAACGCCGTATCTGCACTTATTATTAGTTGCAAAATGCAAATTTACTATTGAAAGTCTGTATTTGTTATAATTATTAACAGTCTTAAGTTAAAAAGAAGCTATATTGTTAAAAAATGTAATAAGTAAAAATAATGTTTGTAAATCATTTCAATTGTTTAAAGTGGAAAAAGTGAATTGGAAATTTTCAAAGAAAATTAATGAAATTGTTTAAAAAAATTTGTTTTATTTAATACTTTTAATTGGTTTTCAAATTCAAAAATATATCGATTTCTTTATTTATCGATTTCTCGATCGATATATGTTTAGTCATATTATGTTTAGTCATTTATTTCAAAATTAACATTTAAAAAATGTATTTTATAATATTTAATTTTTTATGATTATAACGTGGAATTTGGTTATATGATTATAATCCAAGTATGTTTAAAATCACTTCATTTTCAGTCAATAATTTCGTGTTTGATTGTTACTGCAAATATTCGGAATTTATGTACATTTAATAAATAAACATGCATTATTTCCGCTAGAATTTCGTATTATTTATTATTAATGAAATTTAATAAAACTTATAACATTCTTATATATATATATATATATCCGGTTTTTTTTTAGTACCGACTTCCAATTTATTGAAATAGATAACATTAATATCTATTTGGCTGATTTAAAAACAAGCGCAAAAAAGATAAAACAATTATGGATATTAATAATAATCTTATATGCAATATTTCATAATAATTATAATTTCATAATTGACTAATATTTTATAATAATTCCACTCATTCATATTCTTTTGTCGTGAACGGCGTTCTCTCAAATCACGGCAGGCCTATTTCTGAGGTCCGTAATTCGAAGAGAGCCGTATCTGCCCGTTACGGCGTTTTCTCGAATTTCAGCATCCCAATCAACACCGTTAACTGCATTTTAGATAATTAATCAACATTTTTTAACAATTTTTCTTGCAAAAATGAAAAGATCGTATGCAAATTAGTCAAGAACAACAAAAAAAATGCAGAAAATGAATAAGAATCCGCGATACACGCGAATAAAGATTCGAACAGTTTTCGTCGATTTTCTCGGCTTCGTTCATTTTGCAGTTAACGGTGTTTTCCCAAATCACGGCAGTATAGGATATCGAACTATTTGACATGATTATATATATATTTAAATTGCAATTGTACAGTACATATGATTATATAAATCTATTTTATACATTTATTATATACATACAGGAATATTATATTACAAGCTGAAACAGAAAAATGTGATTAACATAAGGCTTGTGGGAATCGAACACGGGTCTCCGACGCGGCAGCACGGCGATATTCCATCCTGCTAAACCAGATTATGGGATTCAGAAATTTATCGCCTTTATGAAGTAAATGCTAGCACTTCAATTAATTTTCATTAAATCATTCATTGATTGTTCACAGAGATGGAATTTTTCAAATTCTAAGCACCATATCTTAAAACGTAATCAAATATCCTAATAACGAGATTTTAAAATAATTTTTTGTACTTAATATGTGGTTTGTTTCTCAATTGTAATTTTTCGAATTATCATAATTTATTGTAATAAGGATCTGAACTGAAGATTTCCAAACTGTAATTAGCATGTTGAAAATGAAATAAAATTTATATTTTAAAATAAAAATATTCAAAATGAACAATTTTTAAGTTAGAATCGAGAGTAGGAAAGAAAGTTTTCTGTGCATTTATTGACCTAGAAAAAGCATTTGACACGGTAAATAGAAGTAAACTTTGGGAAGTTCTTAAAGAATACGGAGTAAATGGAGGGCTCCTGCAAGCAATAAAAACAATATATACAGGTAGTAAAGCGAGCGTAAGGGTAAACGGGAAACTGAGTGACTGGTTCGATATTACGCAAGGCGTGAAACAAGGATGCGTTATGTCCTCGTGGCTATTTATCATATTCATGGATAAGTGTCTAAGAACTGCACTCTTCGACGAAGAAGGTGTAGATCTCCAAACAGTTAAGGTACGTGGGTTAGCTTTCGCAGATGACAAGATTGTTATGGCAGAATCAGTCGAGGACTTGCAAAGAATGTTGAATAAACTTCATACAAGCATGAAGGACATGGGACTCAAAATTAACGTAAATAAAACAAAAATCATGGTGTTTGAGGGAAAGAGTGAGAAAACAATGTGCAACATTGTCCTAAATGATGAGAGATTAGAACAAGTTGACAAGTACGTATATCTAGGTAGTCTATTCACTAGCGATGGAAAAATAGATGGGGAGTTAGATAGGCGCATAAATAAGGGTAAACAGGTTATCGGTAGAGCAGGGTCCATCCTAACAAATAAAAACATATCAAAAAAAGCTAAAATGGCCATACACAATTCTATATTCGTACCGACTGTACTATACGGTAGCGAGACATGGACCTGTCAAGAAAAGGACAGGAGTAAAATTAACGCGATCGGCATGAAACCTCTGCGCATAATATGCGGGAAAACACTAATGGACAAAGTCCGAAACGAGACAATCCTCAAAGAATGTGGTGCAAAAGAGACAATAGTTGACACATGGGAAAGAAATCAGTTAAGATGGTTCGGACATCTTGAAAGAATGAAAGATGAACAACTGACCAAACAAGTGTATAAAGGTAAAGTAAATGACAGAATGCCCAGAGGTAGACCGCCGAAAGAATGGTTAGAATCTGTAAATGAGACATTAATCCGTAGAGACATAAGAAGCCATAGGAACACAAGAGCTTGCATGAAAAAATGCATGGACGTGAAGGAAGCTAGAGTAGTATGCCAGGACAGAAAAGTGTGGCGACAAATAGTTTGTAAACAGAGTGACAGTAGAATGAATGACGCCTGAAACAAAGATCTTGGATACTAATGGGCCCAAGTGGAGAACCATACATAACAATTTTGTGAGGCTCTTCACTTGGGGTGATCGCTAGAGAGATTGATCAGCAACCTGGGTCGGAGCAGTGTTGCGGAGTAAACGTGTCATTTAAATAAATAACACGAGAATTCCAGATCAATCTAAAATATATATACCTAACACTTATATACCTATCCACCTCATACATATATTCCTACCTACCTTATACCTATATACCCATATGCAAACTACTATTCTCCAACCGAGCAAGTCACGCCTACCCCGAAAGGGAAATGGCTTAATGGTATAATAATAATAATAAAAAAGAACATAGCGGCGGCCGTTTGGTTGTTCGGCTCACATCGTTTACACTCGGCTGCGCTCGGTCCAACGCTAGGCTCGCTTACTATTATTATTATTATTAGTTCTGGGTTGAGACCTTAGCAGCCCCTGACGCTTGGGTAATCCCGTTGCGTCCCCTTGTAAGCCTAAGCATGACCCCATAGCCCTCTCCATAGGGAGAGGACCGCAGCCACGCTATTGGCCGATATCTCCAACTCACTGATAAAATAATTACCTGTGAGTGTTAGACGTTTCCCCGCAATAGCAGGGCAGTGACAAAGGATGTGAGTAGATGTCTCATTATCCTTTCCGCACAGACGACAGAGGGGACTTTCTGCAAGCCCAATCTTGTGTCTGTGATATCCTAACTTCCCATGTCCTACGAATAGTTCTGTTAGGACTTTAATTTCATTCCTCCCGAGCTTGAGTATTTCCCTAGCTCGGTTGGAGTTAAGCTTTGAGCCCAAGAGTGTTTTGGCCTGTCTGCAACCAGAAACCAGGTCCCACTCGTTCTGATGTTCCTCAGTCAGCCAACTGTTAATTACTTCAGTGACTAACCTGCTGGAAATACCTACCACTGGCTCGGGTCCAGTAAAATTTCTTCCTGCTGCTAGCTTGGCTAGCCTATCCGATATCTCATTGCCCTTGATACCACTGTGTCCAGGGATCCATAGCAGAGTGACTCGGTTTTCGGTCGCTAACGTATTTAGTGCTTCAAAGCATTCCAGTACTAATAGCGACGTAGTCGTTGTTCCATTCAAGGCCAGTATAGCAGCCCTGCTGTCTGAGCAAATACGGATGTTCCTTTTATTACCGTACTCCCTTGCCTTATAGGCACACTGGAGTATGGCCATAGTCTCAGATTGTAGAACTGTGGCGTAGGACCCCATCTCAATTGTGAAGCCCATTCCATTCCTTCTACGATATACGCCGGCTCCTGCCTTCTCCTCGTTCCTGGAGCCATCTGTAAACCAGTTGTCTCCATCACAGGGCAGGTATGCGTCGCCGTTAACCCATTCCTCCTTCGTGGATAGGCTAACTCGATACTTCTTGTCGAAGAGGTGGCGAGTGACCATTTTGTCCCTGGGCATGTTCAAGGTCGGCCTTCTCGCAATGTCGAGTGGGATCTTCACTGCTGTCGAGATCCTTCTGTCATTTACCAAATTTAGCCTCCAGGCCGCCTTCGCAGCCACGGCCTTGATGGTAAGATGGAGGGGCTCTAAACCTATTAGTGCCCCCAGTGCCATCGTGGGTGTCGACTTCGAGGCTCCAGTGACGCCTCTCAAGATCAGTCCCCTGATCCTTTCCAGTCGAGACTTCACAGTGGACAGCTCGACCCTGCTCCACCAGACTACCGCCGCATAGGTTAATCTGGGTCGCAAGATCGCTGTGTAAATCCACATAAGTGTCTCCGGTTTCAGGCCCCAGCTTTTCCCTATGGCTCTCCTACAGAGCCATAGGGTCGCTACTAGCTTCTTGCACTTGTTTTCCAGGTGCTCATTCCATGACAGCTTCTTATCCAGAATTACTCCTAGATATTTGGCTCGTTCTTTGATTTCCAGCTGTTGTCCTCCAAGTTTCAATGTACTCGTAGTTCCCCACTTGTACCTTCTGGTGAAAACAACCGCATCTGTCTTACTAGGATTAACCGATAATCCAGTTTTCTTGCACCATGAGTCTACTATCATCAGTGCTTGCTGCATTACTCCGAAGAGCACATCCAGATGCTGACCGCGCACGATAACTAATATATCGTCCGCATAGCCTATGACGTGAAAACCCTGACTCGAGAGTAGATGAAGCAATTCATCCACTACCAGGCACCACAGCAAGGGAGATAAAACTCCCCCCTGCGGACATCCCGAGTCAATGGTTCCACTTAGAGTGACATCACCCTTAGTCGTGGTTAGATTCCTGTTGGCCAACATGTGGCACGTCCATTCCACGACTGCCGTGGGCACACCATGTGCAATCATGGCCGCCCTGATCACCTCTCCAGAGGTGTTATTGAAGGCTCCTTCGATGTCCATAAAGGTTCCAACCGCAAGGCCTTTCTCCTTCAGTTGGCCTTCAATTAGGTTCACTGCTCCGATTAGGGCCGTCTCCGTCGAGTGACCAGCCCTATAGGCGTGTTGCTCCTTATGGAGCGGTCTGCTTGACAAGACCTTATCGCGGATATATCTATCCACAAGTCTTTCCACTGTTTTTAATAGGAAAGAAGTTAGGCTGATGGGCCGGAAATCCTTGGGTGAAGTATAACCGATCCGACCTGCCTTCGGAATGAAGACTACTCTCGTACCCCTCCAAGCCGTCGGGACATATCCCAACGTCAAACTAGCCCTAGCAAGTCTCACAAGCGGCCCTATGATGAGCTCTCCGGCCCTCTGTAAGAGGGCCGGATATATGCCATCCGGGCCAGGAGACTTGTAAGGACTAAAGGATTTCAGGGCCCACCTGACCCTGGCAGGGGTGACGATCTCGTTGGCCAGCCGTCGTTTGGGGCCCAGTTGGGCCACAGGTGACTTTGCCTGCCTCTGAGTCGCCCTCCCCTCTTCTCCAGCCCTTGAAAAGCCTGGAAAATGTGCCCTGATCAGATGGGCCAAGGTATCCCCGTCCGACTCTGAGTATCCCCCTCCGGGCAATTTCAGAGTGCCGAGAATAGCGTCTGGATTTCGAGAAAGCAGCCTGTCCAGTCTAGCCGCCTCAGCTCCCTTCTCGATGTCTGTGCAAAAGTTGGTCCAGCTCTCCTGCTTTGCCTTACGTATTGCACCTCTGTATTCGTCCCTCATCGTTGTGAATGACGTCCATAGTTCCTTCGTTTTGCCAGTACTGGCACGTCTGAACCTCTCTCTGGTTACCCT
>CAKNYM010047298.1:0-59999 GCA_932195095.1 Andricus curvator | reverse complement strand
TTCATTGGCTGAAGTGAAAATAAACCGGATAAATGAGAATGTACTAAAACACGTTTGTTTTCATATCTATCTTCCAGTAATTCCCAACAGCGAATATAATTCTCATTTGTTACTGGAATGTGACGAACGAGTTGCGCAGCTTCCCCTGAAAGATTTGTTTTTAAATGATAAAGCTTTTCTACAGAAGTCAACGCCGCATTGGAGTGAACCATCGATTTAAAAAGGTCAGCGAAATTTGACCATTCTGTGTATACGCCCGAGAATTTCGGTAATTCGATTTTTGGCATTGAACGCGATGATGAGAACATCGGCGCGACCGAGACATTCGACGCTCCCGCTTGAGTACCTGGAAGGTTTTCAATAGCATCTAAAAAGTTTCCTTTTGCTGTCACGTAAGCTTCCTCAGTTTTACTAAAAAAGTCCGAAGTGAAATACTCGTTAGTTTTATTTTGATCGCGGAATTTTATTAATTCCAGATGCTGTTGTACGAACCGCGTCCAGTTCTTTTCTAACGCTTCCATCCGCGATATTAATGACCCCTTTGTTGGTTCCTTTACTGATGCCGCATTCGCAAACGAATTTTTTATTCGATTACACAGCTCAGTTTGCTCTAAAAAGAAATTGTCGAACGACATTGTAACAGAAGACGCAAAATAAAATAATGTAATTAAAGCCCGAAAGACAAATTTATTATTGTCTTTTTAATTAATTAAAATCGTTCGCCTGAAAATAATTTGCTGATTTGCAACGAGCCGTGAATCAGAAATATTTTTACAGTTGTTGTGCATGTGTATCAACATAAGAATGTCAACAACAACCGATCGATAGACACACGAAATTTATAGTATACTTTCGCGCGTGAACTCGCGAGCCCGAATTGATATCAAAATTGTACTTACAAAAGTCCATTAATAATTCCAAACCTTTCGTCGATAGCCATTTCTCAATAACCTTTCCTTGTAATTATTTGTCCAGTCTTGTCATCTGACAATGTTGATTGTATTGCCTGTGTTTGATTCACAGACATTGACTGAAATCCTAAAAACAAGGGACCATCGAGTATGCTTACAGTTATTACGAAAAATAACTGTTAGAATAACTGTTTGCTACGAGCTCACTAAATTCAGCTTGAACTTTTGCACACAAAAATAGTCACAAAGTCAAACAGTCACAAAATTAAAAAGTCACAAAGTTAAAGAGTCATAAAGTTAAAAAGTCACACAGTTAAAAAGTCAAAAAGTCACAAGTTAAAAAGTCGAAAAGTCACACAGTTAAAAAGTCACAAAGTCACCCAGTCTGAATGTCACAAGTCACTTAGTAATTTCTTAATCACCCATGCACTTGTAGAACTGCACTTATTGTACCGAAGACAATGCCACAGACTATCACACGACGATTTACTGACTCAAAAATGTACTATCCGGCTCGAAGGACCAATGTTTTGACTGAAACTAAAGCAATGGACTGTATTTGATCTTTTCTTTCTGTTTTCTGACGGATAGTACTGCACTGGGTTACATAAAGAATTTACCACAATTTATTTTATTTAACAAGGCTGACGCCAAAAGCGCGGTCATTTATTAATTAACAAAAATAAATTACAAGTGGTTAAAATGACTAATCTCGCTGCCAGCAACAGGCGAACTGAACTCAGTGGTAGCCGAAAATTGGAAAACGACAGCGAGAGTGTGTAAATCTGTGAGTGTGTGTATGAGTAATTGAAATAAGACGTGTACGTGTAAATAAGAATATAATGACCAAAGACCGGCTGAAGAAATCAATATTTTGAGGTCGCAACTGATTGAAGAAGAATTCAGCAATTAAATTAGAAATACATAAAATAAAATAGAATTTATAAAAACAAGTAAAATTGCATGTAAATCTTGAACAGTATCTATCAGATGAAATAATGTTCGTTGCAAAGTAAGTGAATTGCCCGACCGCATATGCGCGTTGATCACTAACTAGGAGTTGCCTCCGTTGTACAGTGGAAAAAGCCAGTAAAGATTAGACAATTAAACTTCGAAAGAACGAATAAAAGAATCCGTGTTTTATGAAGAGTTCTGCACCGATAATTCGGGCCACCACTGAATATACAAAATTATTATCATAGTAATTCAATAAATCGTATGGCCTGAAACGCTTTTAGCTAAAAACGCAAAATGACAAAAGGTAATATGCTGTAGCTAATTATACGTGTACTGTGAACACAAGTTATAATCTTAAACGTTTGTTAAATTTTGAAAAGTTTGTGATCAGTAAATCTATTGTAGGTTTACAGCTGTGGACACGGTAAGAGATAAATGTAAACAAATATAAGAACTGGAAATTAAAAACTGGAAGAAAAAAGAACATTGGAAAGTGTAAATCACGTGTAACACAACATCATGAAACATTCGCTTGTAGTAGATGAAATGTTTCCTGAAGGCCCTGGACCATTTATGGATCTTGAAATGCCAGGAGGCTCGAACCGACTATTTGTGGATGTCAGTTTTGATGATAAAGCCGTTCATGCAGACTTTTTCAATGATTTCGACGACTTGTATGATGATGAGGATTTGGAATAATACCTGATAGAATATGGAAGATCTTTGAGCCGTCATTACTTCAGTTGGAATTAAAGTTAAACATTGAAAAGTGTAAACATATTTATGCAGGAGTAAATCTATTGTAAGAATTCCATCTACGGGTGATCAATCCGTAAAAGAAGAAAACTCACAATGGATTAAGACTTGTTTTTGTTAGAATGTAAAATTTCTGAATAAAAGTGAAATATGCAATTAATAAGTGAAAATCCTGTACCTAATTAAATGTTTGACCAGTTTATGGTCAAGTACAGGCTCCTAGATACTTCAAAATTATAAGAGTTGTATTTTTAAATTATTTGGATGGTTTTAAATGTCGAAAATGTTCGACTTTTCAAGTTAACTAATTTTCTAGCCCCTTGATCCTCGTTTAGATAGGATTTCCACACGGTTGTGGTTTAGTTAGGCTTTGGAAATTGTTAAATTTTTCAATCTAAAATTCGTTTTAAAATGATGTTAGTTCGCGGAACGATCTAAAACGCGACGTTTAAAATATGATCTTCGATGACGTTGATTTAAACCCTTCACTTGTATAATCCTGCTACAAGGAGTACATACAAGGTTAATTCAGGGTATTACGTAGGATTATTAACGATGGCAGAGCTTGCGAGCACGCGAAGTATACCAACGCCTATCATGCACTTCGAACTTTGCCTTGCCCCGAAGGTGACCGTGCAACGTATCTAAAAAGGACTTATACTCTCGAGTGCCGATGAAATAGCTATCTGAAAACTACACTGAAGTTAAATTGTTAATAAAAACACTGAATTTAAACGGAAGTGACTATCCCACCGCTGCCACCAAATCAGCTGTCACGTCCCGAGCAATAGGCGAGGGTAGTATGGAAAATAGAAAAAGAGAGAGACAAGTGTGCTGATTATGTCAGGCTGGTAAGACCTGACCAATTATTTGTTTGTGGGTTCGTGTGTCACTTATCAGCCCTACGCGGACTGTGTCAGAGTACAGTGTTTAAAATTAGTAACAGATGGTTGCTTGAATAATTGTTTTATTATAAAGAGTAAGAACAGATTTAAAAGTTACATGAAATAAACTTACATATACCTTTCGATGCTTGGAAGGGCAAGAGAGTGAGTTATTTTGTCGGTTGGATCTCCGTGTTTATTGTAAAACACCGACGGAGTTTTACCGGATGATAAATTGAATAAACTCGGAAGTAATTCAATAGTGAAAAGGTTTACGAACACTTTTGAATAGTGAAGAAGGGACTTAGTTCAAGACTGGAACACGTTAACTATTTTGAATTGAACTTGAAAGTACGCGACTTATTCAAAGTGTTTCTTCGATCACAATGAGATAGAAACCGTAACTTTGTCAAAGCGATTCGTTAATCGTAGATCGAAGTGAACAGTATGACTGCCGAGAACGTAAGACAATTGACAGGGATGTCGCTGGGGTTTATATTCGATGGGTTCTCCATGCTAGGGATAGGGACGATGAATACGTGCCGGAAGTCACGTTCGAACTTTTGAATTTGGCACGTTTCTAACTTTTGAAATCGGCACGTTTCTAACTTTTGAAATCAGCACGATTCTGCTGATACTCTCGGTTGCCGATTACCTCATCTCTTGCTCTTTCAGGAATATGAATTCTACTACTAACTTAATTATGTGTAATGTGTTTAGTCAGTTAAGCATTGTTGGGCGCGGTTAGTACTTGGATGGGTGACCGTTCAGGAACACTGCGAGCTGTTGGCCCGCCGTGGGTGTGGTGGGCCCACATTGGTAGTAAATATCCACCTAGAAACACTACCCGAAACGGGTAGTGAGGCACTGAACTTTCGAGTTCGAACTGCTAATCAATGTATGTATGTATGTGTTTGGTCAGACATTTTCGGTTACCGTGTGGCTGACTATTTACATACTCATTTCACTAGTGTTACGTTGTACATGGTTAGGTGACTGATGTGTTACATATGGCATTAATTATTGTATTAGTTTAAACATATGTATCTACTAATATTCTACATCTATATATTCGATTTCTTCGTTATTATTTAACATATTAGGATTAATAGTACATTCATATGGTAATGGCATAAATATGATTATCCTATATCGGTAACATTTGTAAGTAACATCTTTCTGTTACCGATATTTTATTTCCTCATGGTAAGTGCCACGGTTTATCATACGCTCGTGACGTTACCGACCGCGGATCATTTATCGCTGGCCGCTATGTAGCAAGCGTCGCGATTAACCACACGAGTAATTACCATAAGTAGCTTATCTGTTCTACTTATCGTTAGAAGTTACGTAAAAATTTTAAAATTTTAACCGGGACGTAACAGCACTTCGAATAAAATGTTTTCATCATTTTTGTTATTTGCACCTTAAAATAGAGTACCGGTCAGAATTTTCAATCCACTAAAGAAAGTCGTACTAAAATCATGCCTCTATTTTTTCGTGGTTATCTCAGCGATAAATTAAGTTAGAAAAAATTGAAAACCCGTTAGAAGGCTTATTAAATTTCACGTCGATTGAGCACTACTTGAGGTATTTTTGATAAAAAGGGGCTGAGATAACATGTGAGAAGAAACGACCTATTTTCCGTCCTTGACCAATTTTCGATTCTCAACTTCCACTTTCTGCGTGCTTCAAGAAAGTGAACGGAAAGAAGAAAGCTTCCTCAAATTAAAGTTCCGAATCTCCTCTTTAAAATGAGACCAATAACATAATGAAATATTTACTGGTTCTTGAATTATCACAAACAATGTGGAAGCGTGCTCAAGACGAAAATCGGTCGGTCGAGTGGTGACCGCAGTCTTTCGCCTGTTGTTTTCCATTTGAAAAAGATGCAAGTTCGACTGCCGCTCAAAGAACCGATTTTCGTCTTGAGCACGCTTCCACATTTTTCATGATAATTCAAGAACCAGTAAATATTTCATTATGTTCTTGCACTCATTTTAAAGAGGAGATTTGAAACTTTAATTTGATAAAGCTTCTTTTTCCATTCACTTTTTTGAAGCATGCATAAAGTGGAAGTTGATAATCGAAAATTGGTCAATCACGGAAAATAGATCGGTTTTTTCACATACTATCTCGGCCCCTGTTTATCTTAAATACTTCAAGTAGGGATCAAAAGACGCGAAACTTAATAAGCCTTCTAACATTTTTTTTGTATTCTTTATAACTTAATTTATCGCTGAGATAACCACGAAGAAAGAGAGGCATGTTTTTAATACGATTTTTTTTTAGTGAACTGATAATTCTGGTCGTTACTGTACAAGTTTAAACATTCATCTTCTTCTTTCTTGGGGCTTCTTGATTCAGATAGCCATGTTCCAGGTTTAAACATTAAACTTAATCCCTTTGCAAAATCTCTAACGAATCAGATTCGTTCGCTATTCCCAGTAAAAATAAACTAATTGGGGCGAATAGAGAAAAATACGCTAGAAGCCTCCATGAATCTTGCTTTGCGACAAACACGAATCTTTAAATCTGCTATTCGCCCGAGTTCGGCGAAAATTTTTTAGGGAACTCCAATTCTCCCGAATTCGTCAGCGCGAATACTGTTCAAGACTGGTCAATTAATCTTCATTCGGGAGAGTAAAAGCCACACTCGAATTCGCCCCAATTCGTGACGGCGATTTTCATGAAGTGCTAATTTATTCAGTTTAATTCGTAATAGGAAAATCAACTTGCGGGGTATAAAGGATCCGTTGTAACCATTCAATAATTATTCCCGTAGCCCAGCGGAGGGTGCTCTGGACTGATACATGAGGGATCGCTGGTTCGAGTCTCGACGCATCCACTTTTTATTAATATTATTTTTTAATTGAATAAACATGACACATGACGCAGTTTTTCGAGGTTTAAACGTTAATGTTCTCAAAAACTTCACGTGACAGGTAATTTTTGGTATTATCGATAATTAAAATTTATACTAGGGGCATAGAAACGCATTGCATTTCGTGCGTGCAGTGTGCTGACATGGCATGATCATCACGCTCGCTTGACATATACTCACCATATCTATAAGATCTGCTAGCACATCGTGCGCATTTTCTGACACGATTTGCACGTGCCGTGCGCGCACTCTGCTATCTGGGTATGTATCTTATGTATGCCTGTGTGGTTGCCTGAATGTTGTAGCTACGCTAAATTTTAAAGGATTTGTCCAATCAAGTTAGCCTTTGATACACTTTTGTATGGTCCCAAAATGAAGGTCAAGTTCGTTAACTAGATATTTCCGACCAAAATTAAAAAACGTAGAACATTTTCATTCAAAATTTAAAACAAAATTTTTTAAAGAGTTTTAGAAATTTTTGTCAAAGTTTCTGGATCATAAAAAAAGACTTGGAAATTATCCTAATGGCATTTCTCATTTCGATTAAAATGGAAAAAGTTATATATTTTTTAATATTTTGAAAATTTACGAAAAAAAGAAAAAAACTATTCTTCTGATAGATTAAGAAATTTCTATAAAAATGTTTAGCAGATATTAAATATATTTCAAAACTATCAACGTGAAATGTTTTGATTAGACCAAAATTCAAAAAGTTAGAGCAATTTCAAAACTTAAAAAAAAAATCTAAAGATTTTTAGAAATTTTTGTCAAAATTTCTAGTACGAGACAAAAAGACTTGCAAATTATCACCATGGCATTTTTAATTTCGATGAGAATTAAAAAAGTTATGTGCTTTTCAAAATTTTGCAAATTTAAAAATATAGAAAAAAAACTGTTTTTCTGATAAATTAAGAAATTTCAATCCAAATTTTTTACTAGAATCAAAGCCTATGGCTTAATCGGTATTTTTTTTTAAAGAGAACCGTCTGTATAACCGTCTGGGGTTTAAATCACAGTTTTCGATTTAAGTTACAATATTTATGGTATATAAATTATAATTATGAATTTAATTATAATGTATGAAATATTTCCGTGCAGCGGGCATATTTCTTTCTCTATCTCTATCACTGGAGAG
The DNA here is from genome assembly GCA_932195095.1 of Andricus curvator. NCBI lineage: Eukaryota > Metazoa > Arthropoda > Insecta > Hymenoptera > Cynipidae > Andricus > Andricus curvator. Next base: position 52,472 of record CAKNYM010047298.1, on the reverse strand, counting down.
CGGACTATGTAGGGTATGAAATTGGCTACGAATCGCCTGCGAAAGATTATTATGATAATAGTTCCCAATTTGCTTTAGCGAGGAAAATGTGAAACTACGGCGCTGATCGCTTTTCGCTCAACTATCGTGTTTAAATTATTTTTAAGCTTATAAAATGTTAGAAACATAAACCCCTGTTTTTGTAATTATAAATTAAATAGCTACTAATCGTATAAGTTAAGAGGTTATATGTAGTAATGTTAATGAAATTTTCAAGATTTTTTATTAGCCATGTTGACAAAATTCTATTGAAATGGACTACAGAGGATCGATTGGTAAATATTTGTAGGTACTTTTTCATTAAAAAATGTTGAAAATCGAGGTAAATATGGCCGCTGCCGCAAAACACGTTTTTTTTATTATTACTTACGGTGAGCACGATAACTCTGGAACGGATTATCTGAAATTAAAAAAACCAACAAGATTTCATTAGTATATTCCTATACGGAGTTCGTGAACGAAGGGATTTTCATTTGGATCAAAATTTATATTTTTTGGGGGGCTAGAAAAACGAAATTTTTGAACCTTAAAATTCGAAATTTTTGGGAAAATCGTCACCATTTAAAAAAAAATTAAAATGTTGCTAAACCTTTCGTTCACAAACTCCGTATGGGAGTATATTAATTAAATCTTGTTGGTTTTTTTATTTTAGATCATTCGTTCCAGAGTTATCATGCTCACCGCAAGTAATAATAAAAAAACCTGTTTTGCGGCAGCGGCCATATTTCCACCAGTTTTCAACATTCACACCCGCTCCCAGCGAAATCGCGGTAAAATTTCAACCGTAACCACGTCTCACGACCGTGAGATAAGTGTCTGATAAGTCTGCGATAATAATCTTCTGCGAAGATAAGTCTGCGACGGATTCAATACGATGATCCGGCAAAAGTCTCGTGCACCCTGAGGACACGGAGCGACCCAAGGACGACCGCCTTCTGCATTTTCCGCGCAAGTGTCTCAGCATTTTGTTCACACGCAGGGATGCTTTTCAGGCTATTAACCAGTGAAACCTTGGCACCTCCAAGAGCGCCGATGATCAGGACGATTAGCTCAACAGAATATTTCGGGTATAACCGTCGCAACTCCCTTACAAGGTCTTTATACCTCTCTTTCTTTTCATTCTCCTTGCCTACGATGTTTTTATCAGCTGGTGCCGAAAATCGATTACGAACATAGTTCGCTTCTCGAAGTCAAGGAGAACTATGTCAGGCCTTGAGTGCACTACAGAAACAATCGTCGAGAATATGAAGTTCCAGTATATGCAACACTTCTTATTCTCGACAATTGACTCTATTTTCCTAAGAGCGTTTAGCGAAGCGGTATTAGGGCTAATACCGTAAGAGTGACAGAGATGATAATAAAGCACTCTTAGTGCCGCATTGTGCCTTTGCATGTAAGTCGTTCCCGCATGAGTTGGGACAACTAGATTGTATGTGTCCCAGATGCTCTGGGTGTGCATTACACACTCTGCAGCTATCATCGGGAATTTCTTGGCTTAAAATGTGGTGACGGTATGCTAGAGTGGAAATGACACTGTCTTGACATGCCAAAATGAAACCATTGCCCGACTTCAATCCGGGTAATTTAAGGAAAGCAAAGATATTGAAGTCAAGGCCGTGTGTTTCAGCAGCCTCCTTCGCTGCTTCGTACAGAAACGCTCCTTTGCTCACTTCTTCGTCCTTTCTGACCATTTTAAGAAGATATATATATATATATATATATATATATATATATATATATATATATATGGATATGTATATGTATATATATATATATATATGTATGTATGTATATATATATATATATGTTATATATATTATATATATTTGCGACTATGTGAGCTGTAACCAAGAATAATCCTGTTGTGAAGACATTAGAGATTCAGTATTCCGCGACCACCTTGACGGCGTGAGATTTAGAGTCGCGGTCCCTCGTCCATGGAACCACTCTTTTAACAGCCTTCACCACAAAATCCACTCTCCTTGCAAACAGCACTCCTTCCTCGTTCGCAGTTCCCTCTATCTTTGATGATACTAAATTATTCTTTTCTGACATATCGCAAGAACCCCTAATTAATAAACTCTTAGAGGTAAAATCAAATACTCAAGGTTCCGATGGTATTTCAATTAAAATTATTCGCTTAGCTTTACCAGTCATTTGTCCTATTCTCTTGCATATCTATAACGCATCTATACAGGTGGGAATATTTCCTGATACCTGGAAAGAGGCGATTAATCGCCCTGTTCCTAAAATATCTAACCCTACCTCTCCAAAATATTTCCGCCCGATATCTCACAGCTACACTTAAAGTAACTTCTGACCTTAAACTGACAATTGATAGAAGGGAAATAACGGTTGTTGTCCTTTTTGACTTTTCTAAGGCTTTTGATACAGTTAACCATAATTTACTATTGACTAGGCTCAAATCACTTCACCTCTCAAATATGGCTGTTAAATGGTTTGAATCTTATCTTAGTAATCGTTCTAAAAGAGTACAAATCAGCAATGGCGAACGTTCTGATTGTGGGGAGATTAAGAGTGATGTCCCTCAAGGTTCCACGCTTGCACCCACTTTATTTAATATTTATACATTTGAACTTGGTAGTGAAATTCGACACTGCAACCAGAGATGAGGTGGGAGATTGCCGATCCCATACATTCAGTTTCAAGTGATTCTCCGCAGTGCCCCCTCTCGAACTAAGCTTTTGCGAACTAAAATCAAAGCGCCCCCAATACAACTAGCCAGTTTAGGAACTAAAATAGACAATAGACGCTCCTACTTGAGTGGTCAGGCAGGGCGACATTTTTCCAGTTTGATAATGTCGGTAGAGAAGATCAGATTGGGTAATTTTAGTTCGTAAACTGGCTAGTTCAATTTGGGGCGCTTTGATTGAAACATTGTCATAAAAGAATCCTGGAAGCAGAGATGAGGTGGAATCTCTGCTGGAAGATTGTAAGGCAATTTTTATCATTTCGCACAATTGAAAAAAATCAGGAAAACTTCGAATTAATGTAAAACATAGTTTTTAAACACTTTAAACAAATAATTTAAATATTGAGAAGATTTAAAATTTTTAAAGAAAATATAGATTTTTGAAGATTTTGAAATAAAATTTTGGAACCTTTTCAATAATTTTGAAGGGTTTCAAGAAAATAAATTTTGTTTGTAAGATTCCTGGGAAAGCTTTAATTGCTTTTTTTTTTCTGAAAATAATGTTTAAAGAAAATTCAAAGATATTTTGAAACATTTCGAAAAATCAGACAAATGAAGAATCCCGAAAAAGAGTCTTAATAATTATTTTTGTAAATCGCGTTGAAAATTGGTCAAATATAAAACAATGTTATTGAAAATTAGATGTTTATTTTTTGGTTGAAAATGTAACATTTTTTCTTAATTCGTTGCTTTTTGGTAGAAAATAAATCCTTTTTTTTTGAAAATTTATCTTTCGTATCGAAAAATTAAGTACTTGGTTAAAAAAACATTTTTTTGATTGAAAATGTCACTATTTTTTTAAAATCCGCTGTTTGTTGGTTGAAAATGTAAAAAAAACTATAAAACAACAAAAATAAAATAGAAAATAAATTAAACTATAAAAAACTATACTCTTATTTAAAATTTTTTCTAAATTCTATTTTCAAATAAAATTTTATTTTTAAATTTTATATTTAATATTAATTTATTAATTAATATTTAATATCTTTATATATATATATATATATATATATATATATATATATTTTTTCTGTCCGTGTGTATGTGACTGAACTCCTAAACGGTTGGAACGATTTTGATGAAATTTTTTATGTGTGTTCCAGTGGATCCAAGAATGGTTTAGATTCACAATTCAGTCCACTGGAAACTGTTTATTTAATTGATTTTTTTATTTATAAATTAGGACAAGAGGACAACGTCTGTCGGGTCCGCTATAGTTTATATTTAAATTTTTATTTTTAAATCTATTATATATGTTATTTCATTTTATTATATATAAAATTATATATAATTTTTTAACCAAAATTTCATTTCACTGTTTCCCGGAAATCGTAAAATCTTAAGAAATTTTTTTTATTTTTATTTTACTTACACTTAAATTAAGTAAATAAATTGATTAAAATTAAAATTAAATTAATTAATTTAAAAAGTGTCTAATGTTCTGTTAGCTTTTAACACTTTTCACATTTCCCCATTTTTTATACCAATAATTGAGTTATTAGCGTTAACCTTCAAAAAAACCAAATAAAAAAACAAAAAGAAAAAAAAAAGTTTAAAAAAATCTAGGGCTTTCAATTTCGGCAGACTATGGAAAAGCTGTAGAGTTAAAAAAATTAATTTTTTCTCCAATTAGAATAATTTTTAATACAAAATCAAAATTTCAAATAACTATTAATTTATTAAAAGTTGTTGAACACTTAAATTCGAGATAGAACCACATTCCGAGATTTGATAACAAGGAATCAAGCATTATAAGTTTCTTTTCAAAGTTATATAAATACATTTTCGTAAGATTTCGGAGGATATTAAAAAATATTTTTGAAGATCTCACATATGTCGAAAAAAATCTAGAAAAGTTTGATATAATTTTTTTATTTTACGGGATTTGCAAAATATTGTGAAAATAGAGTCAGCTTAAAAGATGTTCAGGACTTTTGGAAGATTTGAAGAAATTTAAAAATGTTTTATAAATTTTCGAAAAACAATTCAAGTTTTTAAATATATTTTATTTCTTTTCAAAACTTCTAAAATTCATAAATAATTTTTAAGCTGAAAAATTAAAATTTAAAAATTGCCTTAAAACCTTAGAGATTTGTAGAAATTTTCAGAGGAATCTTAAGAAAAATTTTTTATTCTTTCAAAATTCTTAAAAAGCTTCTAAATTTTTTTTCGATATACTCAAAAGTGTACGCTTGGTTTGAAATGGTTTGAAATTTTTCAAATTTTAATTTATGTTAACACCTTTTCAAAAATTCTAAATATCTTTTGAAATAATTCAGTTTTCTTGAAAAATCTTTCAATTGTCTTAAAATCTCCTAGATCCTGTTTCGTGTGTTTTAAAATAAAATCTCAATCATTGAAAATTTTCCCAGAAATCTCATTATCGGTACGGATAACTATTCTGGTTTCCGGTACCGACAGTTTACACATTTCATGCCATGCCACGCTGAAAAAACCAGTTCTCGTCAGATCACTGAAGTTAAGCAGCGTTGGGCGCGGTTAGTACTTGGATGGGTGACCATTCGAGAATACTGTGTGCTGTTGGCATATTATGGGTGTGGTGAGCCCAAACTTGTAGTTATTTATAACTACAAGAAAACTATCCACCTAGAAACACTACCCGAAGCGGGTAGTGTCACGCCTACCCTGAAAGGGAAATGGCTTAATGGTATATATGATATATTTACCGGTGTGAAAAAGTTTACAAATTGTATACTGCAGTAGCAAAATTTTAAGAGCAGAATTATTTCCTAATATTAAAAAAATCCTTTGCAATTAAAATGTTTTCTGTTATCAATAATGTTTAGAAACATTTGGAAAAAATTTTATCATGAAATAAAATCACTAATTTGGAAACTTTGATTTACACAATATTGATGTTGCAGTAAATTCGTAATATTAATTAATAGACTTAATCAATAGACAGTTAACTTAAACAGGCTGCAAGAATAAAAAAGAAATACATTTGGACTGTGACTGACAATATTCTTAGAAATTAAAAAAAAATTGAACGGCAAGAATAAAAAACGAATACCTTCGGACAAGCACAAAAATAGGATTCATTTTGGAAGAAAAGCCCGCTTGAAAAGTCACGCTTTAAAAAGACAAGAAATAAAAATTAATTATTCTCTTTTGAAGATCTAACAAACATGTCCTCTTCTTTTTTCATACCTTGCTTTGTCCATGAAATCATTAATATCGGTTAATGTATAATATACATAATTATATATATAATATAAATAATTTATATTATAAATATGTTCAATCGTATGTATATTTTTGAGACAAAATTTCAAATATAAATAAATGACCGAATTCATTTCAAATCAGGCAGGTTCTACACTTGAAGTTGCAGTACAAGATATCATAAATGCGTAAGAGAACTTTTTTAAATGTGAAAACTATTTTCTCAACATTCTTTTTTAGCTGTTGTTGTTTTCAAGAAAAATTCGAAAATTCGATTTTATGAAAAAAAATTCTACTGGCCACAGAAGTTATTTAGCCCGCATTAAACTCACAAGGTATTTTCCTTATGATAGTACAAATTCAACAAAAAATTGGCAAAAAATATAATTGTGGGTTTTTTGAGAAATACACTACCAGAATCTGAAAAGTAATCGTAAATATCTCAATTAGTTCAAAAGTTATACGAGTTTAAAGAAAAAATTGGGTTTTTTTTTTAAACAAAGACAAAAATTCAAATACGCATAACTCTGTAAAAAAAATGTTTTTCACGAATCTCAAAAATATGTATCGCCTAATTTCCTCTAAAAACAACATATTTTGTCCCTGAGAGATTCTGCAACTTCAAGTGTAGAACCTGCCTGATTTGAAATGGATTCGGTCACATAATGAACTATTTGTTCTTTCTCAAATTATTAATTAAATTATTTGAACAAAGTAAAATTATTATGTTTTTGTTTAATCACTCACTCATTTTTTTGAGTATATTTAAAAAACAATTTAATACGTCTGTTTTCTGGGTATGTAACTTTCTTTAATTGTCAAGTAATTTTCTAACATTATAATAACATTTTGTTCTTAATTATTACAATTTTGCTCTTAATTCTGCACTTTTAATAAAAAACAACATAATGTAACATAATCTGAATATAATAAATAAAAATAATGGACTCTGGTGGTAAATAATTGTGCAGTTTGCAGTTTGTGTTAATGGTAACTCCTTGAGTATCATTTTCGAAATTGCTAACTTTCATCATTTACCGACCCGCAACGTGCACCTTTAAAGTAACTCTTAGTTCCATCCGCCAAGAGGGCGCAGTTATCAGCACATGTTTTTCGCATTCTCTTATTCCATTAGATCGGCAATCTCCCACCTCATCTCTGCTGCAACTATCACAAATATGCTGACGACTTCAAGCTTTACCTCTATGGGCCTATTGCCACTCTTAAGAGCTTACTTCAAAAGGTACAGCAGGATATTGATTTGGTGGTACAGCGGGCATTGACAAACGGTCTCACTCTTAACCCTGCTAAAACTAAGGCTATAATCATAGGACCTTCTTCCTCTCCTTCACTTGCAACAATTGCAACCTTGCCACCTCTCTTGATCGATGGGTGTCTTATCCCCTTTGTGGATTCTGCGAAAGATTTAGGCTATATTCTTAATCGCTCTCTTACTTGGAATGAACAAGTTGCAGATATTTCAAGGAAAACCTTTAGAGTTCTCCAACAGCTTAACAGGAATAAAGAATCACTTCCTACTTCAACGCGTATCCTCCCAGTTAAAAGCCTGATCCTTCCTTTCTTTGACTACGGCTGTGTAGTATATGTCGATATTCCTGATGAGCTGAATGCCAAGCTTGAGCGTACGCTTAATGCTTGCATTCGGTTCATCTATAACATCCCCAAAAGTGAACATATTACTCAGTATAGAGAAAGAGCAGGACTTCTTAACGTCGCCAAAAGAAGACAATTTTTATGGGTAATTTACTTTATAGCCTATTCAGTATTGAAGCTCCGCACTATCTTCTTAACCTCTTCCATTTTATTGACAAAGATCAACCAACACATTCCAAACTCCGTGAAAGGAAAACATTAATAAAAATTCCTCCATACCGCAGATGTAAAATGCAAAGGTCTTTTATTATTCGTGGTGCTCGCCTTTGGAACAAACTACCTATAACCATTAGAAATGCACCTTCCCAATTTCACTTTAGAAAACTCCTTTTTGGTTACTTATTTAACACATCAAATCCTACCCTCGAAATCACACATTGGTAACACTTAAATTCCTAATTAAAATATATATGAGTATGTGTATGAATGCGCATTTACTTTTAATTATGTATATTTATAGTATCCTTCTTTTGATATCCCGCATCTAATCTAACTAGAGCCTCATACGCGCGCTCCGCGCGCGACTAATATTTAATTTTTACATAAATAATTTTGATTTGTACATGGCTTCGTATGGGTACCCTTTCACGATGCAGAATAAATAATTGTGCAACTCTAAACATTTTCATGCAACTTTGGAAGAAACCTATAAAATGTCGACGCGTACAAATTTTCATAGAAATACACAGTAAATGATCTCGACTCGAGAAGAATCCAGATGTCAAGCCATTTCGAGTGCGCACAGCACTCGGATGGATGAACATCTGCGATGTAAAAAGAAATGCACCCTATTCGTTGAAAAAAAGCCAAATTCTGATTTTTTTATGAAAGTTGTTTAAATAATTAATCATTCTGGTAAATTTACAAAACAACATAGAAAAGAGCATCGGAAAGACAATCTAAGTTTACTCCGTGAACAAATTGTGTCTATTCCTTGAAAAATACCCAAACTCGGAATATGTTTATGAAAAATATTTAAATCATGAATAATTATTGTGAATGTGCAAAGTAATGTACAAAATTCTTATTTGAAATACATACTTTGTTGCTTTCGTACAAAAAATTGAGCCTATTCCTTTGAAAATAGACAAACTCTGAATATGTTTAGTAAAATTGTTTAAATGATTAATAATACTTGGGAATTTACAAAGTATCACAGAAAGAAGTTATCGGAAAGATATTCTTAGTTAATTCTGTAAAAAAATGTATCCTGTTCGTTTATAAATAACCAAACTCTGCATTTGTTTATGTAAATTGTTTAAATAATTCTTTTAAATTGACAAAGCAACACAGAATAGAGTCATCAGAAAGACATTGTTAGTTGACTTCGTAAACAAATTGTGTCTATTCCTTGAAAAATACCCAAACTCTGAATATGTTTATGAAAATTTTTTAACTAAATAATAATTATTGCCAATGTGCAAAGTAATGTAGGAAAATCTTATTGGAAATACGTATTTTCTAGCTTCCGTAAACAAATTGAGCCTATTAGTTTCAAAACAGCTTATCTCTCAATTTGTTTATAAAAATTGTTTAAATAATTAATAATACTTGAGAATTTACAAATTATCACAGAAAAAAGTCATCGGAAAGATATTCTTAGTTAATTCTGTAAACAAATGTAGCCTATTCGTTGAAAAATAGCTAAACTCTGAATTTGTTTATGAATATTGTTTAAATAATTATTAATTATTGTATATTTGCAAAGTATCGTAGAAATCTTGATTCACTAAACTAATTGATCCTATTCGTTAAAAAATGGCCAAGTTCTTGATTTCTTTATGAAAATTGTTCAAATAATTAATAACACAGCCACACACAAAAAAAATCTTTTTCCGGGTCTGGAGGTCAGACCATGCTTACTATATGTTTTAGGGGTCGCTGAATCCGAATCCGAGTTATAAAAACCCCCAGCACGTCAGACATAACCTCAAAAAACCTCATAAAAAATCTTTTTCCGAGTCTGCAGGTCAGACCATGTTTACTGTATGTTTTTGGGGTCGCTGAATCCAAATTCGAGGTCCAAAAAATCCCAGCACGTCAGGGTTCTGACATAACCTCAAAAAACCTCATGAAACTTTTTTTCCGAGTACGGGGGTCACAGCATGTTTACTATAAGGTTTTAGGGTCGCTGAATCCGAATCCGTAGTGTAAAAAACTCCAGCACGTCAGGGACGTGAAAAAGATACGATTTTTTCAGCGACCCCAAAAACATATAATAAACATGGATTGGCCCTCGGACTCAAAAAAAAATGATATTAGGGTTTTTGAGGTTATGTCAGAACCCTGACGTGCTGGGGTTTTCTGGACCTCGGATTCCGATTCAGCGATACCAAAAACATATAGTCAACATGGTCTGACCTCCAGACCCGGAAAAAGATTTTTTATGAGGTTTTTTTAGGTTATGTCAGAACCCTGACGTGCTGGGGTTTTTTAGATCTCGGATTCGGATTCAGCGATCCCAAATACATATAGTAAGCATGGTCTGACCTCCAGACCCGAAAAAAGATTTTTTTTTCTGTGGCTGTGTAATTCTTGGAAATTTACAAAGCATCATATAAAAAAAGTCATCGGAATATTCTTAGTTAAGGGGTATGGCCACAGTAGCGGGAGCGAAATCATGGGTATATTCACCAATTTTTTTTTGTATGAAAACCTAATTTATTTAAAAACTAATTATATGTCAATAAAGCTCCAACATCAAAGAATCAGAAAATATATATATTTTTTTTTTAAGCAAAATGGCCGACTTCTGTTAAGTCTTTTTCGAAGCATTTTTTTAGGGGCTCCGCGGCCTGACATTTGAAGTTAACAGTCGACTGTTCAGTGAAAAAATTCGTATAAAAAAGGTCAGAAAATGAAAAGTTTTAAATTTATCGAAAATTCCGTATGGACTTCTCTGCGAAATGCAATTAAAAAGTTGTGGTTACAATTTGAAGTCGCTCGGATAAAAATTGTTAAAGATAATTGTCAGGCCGATTTGAAAAAAGCGTTTTTGAGAAAAATACGTTTGAAGTTTTACATTACAACTGAACGGCGCCCTTTCAACGGTTTTACTGGCATTTGAAGTTGCTCTATAAGTATATTTTCGTTCATGTAGACAAGTAAGCCCCTCTACATGCCTTTCTAAATTTATCAATTGATAGTTTGGTGACAAAAAAAATTTTCCGCTACAAATCAAATAGTATTTTATTTTTATGATGTTAAAGGATCGTTTAAGCCAAAAAAAAATCGATTTTTTGAAAATTCTACTGTGACCATACCCCTTAATTCTGTAAAAAAATGTAGCCTATTTGTTAGAACATAGCCAAATTCTAAATTTGTTATGAAAATGGTTTAAATTATTATCAATTCTTGCGAATTTACAAAGCAACCTCGAAAAGAGTCATCAGAAAGACTTTTCATAGCATCATAGAAAAAAGTAATCGGAAAGAGATTCTTGGTTAATCTTATAAAAAAATTCACCCTATTTGTTGAAAATAGCCAAAATCTGAATTTGTGAAGCAACCTAGAAAAAGAGTCTTCGAAAAGACATACTTAGTTGACTCCTTAAACAAATTGTGCCTATTCCTTGAAAAATAGCCAAGCTCTGGATATGTTGAGGAACATTGTCTAAATAATTAATAATTATTATAAAATCAAAGCATCATACATAGGAAAGAGTTTTTTGAAAAACATTTTTTATTGATTCCGTAAACAAATTGAGCCTATTCGTTGAAAAATGGTCAAACTCTTAATTTGTTTATCAACATTATTCAGATAATAATTAATTCTTTGAAATTTGCAGAGCATTATGTAAAAAAAGTAATCGGAAAGATATTCTCACCTAATTCTGTAAACAATTGAGCCTATTCGTTGCAAAATAGCCAAACTCTTAGTTTTTTAATCGAAATTGTTTGAATAATTAATAATTCTTGTAAATTTACCAAGCAAAATAGAAAAGAGTAATCAGAAAGATATTCTTAGGCGCCTCCGTAAACAAATTGTACCTATTCCTTGAAAAATACCCAAACTCTGAATATTTTTATGAAAACTGTTCAAATAATTAATAATAATTATTGTAAGTGTGCCCTAGTGAGGTCATTCCTCTAAAGACATACACTTATGAGTTAATTTTACCGAGATCTCTACTCGAGTAAGAATTTGTTTTTTTTTTAATTGTTAAGTTTTGAACTCTGCCCTGTTTAGATCGTGTTCTATCGTTATTTAAAACAGTGTAATTGCGACTTCTGATTGCGTATTTTTAATTTAGTGTATAGTTCATTGAAGTTGCTATATTTCTTCTTAATGTTCATGAATTCTTCTACTATAAACAATAATGGATTCTAGGATCACATGTCCATCTTGTGATAAAACATTCTCAGAGAGAGAAAATTTATAGAGACATTTTCGAAAATCCCATGATGATGAACCACTCTCGGATCTTCTACCCGCTAAAGACTCCTCTTGTGAATTTTGCGACAAAAAATTTCTCAATGACAAATCGTTGGATACACACGTCGGCAAGTTCCACCCAAGCAGTGAAAACCTGAAGAAAACCAGAATAATTTGCCCATTCGAGCCATGTAAACAAGAGTTGTTTACGTTCTCCAATCTGAGGAATCATTTGTTTGAAATTCAAAAAGAGAAGATAGAGTCGGAATTGATTGAATTGAATAGCATTGCAGGTAAATACCAATCTATTAATTATTAATTAATTCAGATCGTATGTCCACATTAGGGATTTCTTGTTTATTGTCATTTCCATGATTCAGAACAGTTCTAACTGGAATGTTTTCACAAAATTGAATTGTGTATAATCGAACCGTATAGAACGAAACAGAATGATAGAAGAAATCAGCTTGTGTAGAATTTAACCGTGTAGAGTTATACGGTAGTTGATATATCAATTTGTCCAGCATTATATCGTATGGAATTAAACTGTGTAGGATTTGACAGCAATTTTTAAATAAAAAATCATGTGTGGGATTACTGTGTGTGGAGTTTACCGTATAGAATTTGCACTGTGTAGAGTTTAAATGTGTAGAATCGACACCACCAGGCCTGATGATAGGGGGGCGGGGGCGAGATTTTCCCCAGGCCCGGAATCTTCGAGGCCGGAACTGTTAGAAAATAAATTTTTCTTTTTAATGAAATTATTTATTAATTATATTGTTTCCGATTGTGATTATTTTAACAAACAAAACAATGAAACAATGAAACAAACAAACAAATACTACGAAAGCATAAAAGAATCCTGCACCAGCAACGATTTTCGGAATTATTTTGTGTTCCAGAAACAGGACGAAATTTACATTTATTTAATTCCTTTCATTTCTCTCAGAAAATATGTATATTGAATCGCTTTTAATTCCGTAAAGTAGAATTTATTTTTAGTTTATTTAATACCCTCTAATAGCTTTAGAATAAATCATTATGACATTGTTTGGAATTCCAAAATGTAACATATATTTCCAATGAATTTTATTCCTACTGGAACCTTCAGAAAAAATCAGTTTAAAAATATTTTTAAGCCTTTTTTCTGGAATGTAAGTTTGAAAGTTTCAATTTTCGTGAATCCTATGAATAAGATTTTTTATATCTTCAAATAAATAAAAATATAAATAAATATAATATACTTTTTAAATATATAAGCTATAAATAAAGTGAAAAAGGTGGTTAAAATTAATAATTCTAAGAATTGCAATAATAATTACATAAATCTATAACTGATCAAAGATTGTAAAAAATGGTTACTATTAAATGTATAAATTTTATTAAATAGTAAATAAATAATGAATTAAAAATATATACACATGAAGTAATAATAATAAATTAATAATCAGGTGAAAGTCAAGATGAAAACAAAATGAAAATGTCTTTAGCGGGTAGAAGATCCGAGAGTGGTTCATCGTCATGGGATTTTCGAAAATGTCTGTATAAATTTTTTCTCTCTGAGAATGTTTTATCACAAGATGAACATTTGATCCTAGAGTCCATTATTGTTTATAGTAGAAGAATTCATGAACATTAAGAAAATATATAGCAACTTGAATGAACCATAAACTGACTTAAAAATACGCAATCAGAAATCGCAATTACACTGTTGTAAATAACGATAGAACACGATCTGAACAGGGCAGAGTTAAAAACTTAACAATTAAAAAAAGCAATTCTTACTGGAGTAGAGTTTTCGGTAAAATTAACTCATAAGTGTATGTCTGTAGAGGAATGACGTCACTAGGGGGTAGTCTTTCAGAAGTCATTAGTGAAACTCATTGTGTGAGTTTCGACTCTTCCTAATCGGTCGCCAGACGAATGTCCGATGATGAAAAACTTACAATATTCTCAATTAAAATGAATAGATTATTCGACTGTATCCTATGAATGATGTAAATGTACATATGAGAATTAATATGCATAGTGAATTCGACGATTCTTATGTGTGATGTAAATGTAGAAATGTTGGATTGATTTTAACAAATAAAATTGTTAATAACATAATCTTCAATCATTTTTACTACTCGTATTACTAACATTAGGATCATTACGTGTATTAATATTATTTCTATGAGAATTCTTTGAACAAAATTTGCAGGCGTTCACATTTCAACCATAGACGCGCGCAGTCACCTACCAGAGACGCAGGCTGCGCGCGCTTCGGAAGCCAAAATAGATGCTGGCGTGAACGGCTCGTTTCTAGACCTCACTTCGGAGCGCATGCATTGGCTTCATAATACATTCCGCTGATCTCGATTCTAAAGCATAAGCGGCGAATTTAAATCCAACCAATAGGTGAAGAGAGAATGTGGCTTCAGTTTTCGAGATAGAATCGCAACCTCTTTTTATGATAGGATTATTTTTATTATAGTTTAGTTCTTTACTCTTGTTAAATACCTATTTTTGATTTCAATCATCAAATCTATCGCCGTCACATTTTAATTGTAATATGTATCACCTGTTCCTTATAGGGCTATTTAGCCCTAGGAACTTTTCATAAATAAATACAAATACTCCAAATAAATAGAGTACTACCGGGACGGCAAGCATGTTCGTAAATCGATTTCAAAGGGTTATGTGGGTTATGGTATGATACCGGGTGCTGGCGCGGCAATTTTCGTTATTTTGACACTTTTGCCAACGAAGTACTACAAGGAGACCGTACGCCTGTGGCGGAGATGGTGGTAAACAGCCCACAGCCGCGATCGCCTGTCCTCGGATTTTCATTTCTTCTCAGATGAGAACGCCACATGTGGCAAATTGAGGAATTGCGATTCCTATCGCAGCAGACGACAATTTAGTTACAAATTTGTTCTGAAGAGGCACTCTCATCTGGGAGTAAATTTCGTTAAGGACAAAATCGGAGGACAGGCGATCGCGAAATGGCGCTAGGTGAAATACATGGTGTGCGGTCTCCTGGTAGTACTTCGTGCTTTTGCCATATCTGCTTTTGCCTCTCTTGTCAAAATTTGAATGAAAAATGTTAGCTCTAAGTTTGGAACCAACTTTCTACAGGCTAGAATGGCTGGTGTGACATACCCCCGGAAAATTTGAATTTTTAAAACCAAATTCACGTGTCTAAAGTGAGTGCAGTGTGATGTCCCTAGCGCAAGAAACGGAAAGGGTCGGAAAGGAAGTACCGTTCCGATTTCTATGTGAACTTTGCTTCCGTTTCTTTCCGAACGCTTTCTCTTTCCGAAGGTTTCCGAAGCTTTTCTGAACTGTTTGCCGAAGTGTCCCACTGCGTTTACTTCTTTCTGATCCTTTCCGATTTGTTCCCTAATAAATGTCGCAGTGTCCCAATAGCTTATTCCGAATTTTCACCTGTGTCCCACTAGTTTATGATCGTTCCAAATGTTTCCGATTTCTTTCCAAATAAATGTGCAATGTAAAATATAAATTAAATGGTTTAATTATTATATATGTATATATATATTTATTTTTAAATAATAACATATAATTTACTAATAAAATTAAATTTTTTTTAAAATTAAATGAATTGAAAATTAATTGAAATAAATAAATGTATAAATATAATGAAATATGCATACATACATTGATTAGCAGTTCGAACTCGAAAGTTCATTGCCTCACTACCCGATTCGGGTAGTGTTTCTAGGTGGATATTTACTACCAATGTGGGCCCACCACACCCACGACGGGCCAACAGCACGCAGTATTCCTGAACGGTCACCCATCCAAGTACTAACCGCGCCCAACAATGCTTAACTTCTGAGATGTTAAGGTTGTTGACCAGGTTAAATACGTAATAATTATGATGTTAAAGTTTCTGTCTACTGGTCGTTTCAATATTTTTATTAAATATTGATTTTTAAATGGTGAAAAAAAAATTCACAATTTAAAAATCAATATTTAATAAAAATATTGAAACGACCAGTAGAAAGAAACTTTAACATCATAATTATTACGCATTTAACCTGGTCAACAACCTTAAAATCAAAATTTAATTTCATGTTGGAAAGAATAATCTTACAAGTATAAGGAATGACGTCGTCATTCTACTTGTAGGGATTGTGAAGAAAATAATCTCGTATCTCCGTAGCTTAGTGGTTTAGAGCATCAGACCGGCAATCTGAAAGACCTGGTGTTCGAATCCCAGCGGAGCTAGAGAGCATTTTTTTCACAATTTAAAAATCAATATTTAATAAAAATATTGAAACCACCAGTAGACAGAAACTTTAACATCATAATTATTAATGCTTAACTTCAGTGATCTTACGAGAACTGGTGTTTTCAGCGTGGTATCGCCGTTGGCATAATGAAATATAAAAAAAATTAATATATTTTTATTCATATTCTTATTATACATATTCAAAAATTTTCAAACAAATATTTGAATTGTCAATTTCCAATGAAATACAGGAATTTTTAATCAAATACTTGAATTTTCAATTGAATAATATACATTTTTAACCATATATGAAATTTTTCAAACAAAAAGATAATTCTCGACAAATTATGGTTAAATTATTTAAAAAGAAGATTTGTTAACTAAAATGATGGATCATCACCAAAAAATGTATGTTTAACAAAGCAGTTTTACTTTAAAATATAAGTTGTTGTATTTGCAATAAAAAAAGATAAAACAGATTAATTCACTGCAATTTTCGAATTTTCTTCTTCTGAAAATAAATGGTCGTACAAAGATTTTTTCCTGAAAACCTAGAAATAGGGAAATTTCATAACTATTAAGAAAGCCTTTTTTACTTCCAAACTTCAAATATTCCATTTGCGCAACTATCATTTTTAATTACTGTCCCTGCAAATAAAAAAGGCCAATTGTATTTAAATGGAAATGTTGAAATTATCATTTGCAATTAAATGCAATTGGTAGAACTATCATTGAATGTACCTAAATGGATTTGAATTGACGCAATGTATTTAAATCGTAAAGATGCAATTGGTGGTATTTCATCATTACGGAATGATGTCAACAAAATTCGATAAATATTATTTGTATTATGTATATTGTTAATTTATGTCTAAAGCCACTTTTTATTCTCATTAAACAATCAATATATACTGAACTTTAGTCCAAAGATACAAATTATATAACAACTTTTATTCCTTATTATCAGTTAACCACTTCAATCTCTTCAATAATACTATTTATTAACGTATTATTTTATTATTCAATAAATTAAAATTTTATTGCAAAACTCTAATTAAAAACAATTCCGGTCTATAAATGTATGTGCGATGCAATGCAATTAGATGCATCGCATGACCAATCTCCATCTTTACATTAACCTCTATTGGATAATATAAAACCATTTACAAAATTCTTTTTGAATTGAAAGTCGTCAATTAAATCCAAAAGATGGTTCATTGGCTTGCGAAACAATTCAGTTCAATAGACCGCACACTGATTCTGTTGCATACCTACAATTCACTGCAGTTGCAGACATTCAATTCAATTGACTGACAAATTTTTCAATTGCGATTTAACAATTGGATATTAAATGCAATTCACCATATTTGACGTGAATTGCATTTCACCAAAATTGTCGATTGACGATTTTATTTTTGAATTGCAGTCAATCGATTTTAAATGAATCTTTTTTGCAGGGGTAAAAAAAGTGTACTGTATATGAGATATAATTTGCCCTAAGCTGGACTTGTAGTAGCATCACTTGGCTCCATTTTTATATTGACACTAAAAAAACAGATTTACTCCAAGAATAACTGCACAAAATGTTTGACTAAAAACACTATGGGAAATTAGGTATATCCGAACATTTTTGTGATTCTAAACCAAAATCTTCGGAAAACAGTGTCTCTTGCGTCGCAATTTTGTTTCTTCGATTTCATTCATATCGATTATGGCAGGTATTCCATTGCACGGAACTCGATTGAACCAAAGATCATTTGAAATAAAGCAATTAAATGTGATTATATTTTTTGTGAGATCTACAAGAATCATTATCATTGGCAGAGGTTGACGCTCATTAACGACATTTTTTAAACTTATAATGACATTCAATTCTTTTGGTTCAGTCAAGTATTAGTGCAATCGAATACTTACTATCGATTGGGTTTTTCGATTGCACAACTGGGAGCGAGTGAGTAAGCTACATTCTTAGATCAAAATGGCGCTGGAGACAAGCAGAGACGACGAGATGCTGTCAGAGCTTTTCCGAAAATTCTTGATTGAAATCACAACAAATTTCGGATATTCCTAAGTTCCCATAGTGCTTTCCAGTTTTTTCAGTAAAACGTCATTGTGGGCTCAGTTATTTTTTCAGTATACCTTATTGTTTTTTATTGTGAATATGGAAATCGATCAAAGTGACGCTTCTTATGGCTTTTCATCATTCATCCAGCTCAGGGCAATTTATATTTCATAGTGTATTATTTTTACCATACAATAAAGGAATTTTATGAGGCACTTATTATAGTAATCACAAATGAGAGTTGGGCAAATGGAATATTCGAAATTTGGAATGTTTAGATGTGATAATGTGCAGCAATAATGTACGTAATGTACGAAAGTCAAAAAGGCTTTCTGAGTTATGCCCTATTTCTAGGTTTTTAGGAATCACCCTTCGCTGGATTCAACAGGAATCAATAGGATTCCTGCAATTTAAAATGCTTTCAAGATAAAAATAAATTATTATTACGAGAATATATATTTTTTATTCGATCCGGAAAGAAATTGGATACATTCGGAGAAGTCGGAGAGTGGGACATGCGGAAAGGTTCATGGGACAGCTCGACGTTCGGAAAGAAACGGAAGCAAAGTTCACATAGGATTCGGAAAGGATCGGAACGGTACCTCTTTCCGAAACGTTTCTGAATCTTTCCGACGCGGTCTTTTCGAACCTTACCGTTTCTTCCGGTAGGGGTATGGACGCGGATATCTCTGGCACGCGCGGTAGTTTTCCTATGTATTTTTAGGTTACGTCAACCAAAAAATACTAGCGTTTTGGACTGTTTGAAGTTGGTTTTGTGAATTCAAATTTTTCTGCTTGCTTAGGGCACGGTCCCATGGAGGTAGATTAGTAGAATAGACCTCTCCAATTAAAATGGCCGTGATACTGGAGGCCACACAAAGCGTGCAAACCGTGTAGAATCAGTGCGGGATCATAGTTTTTAATTGTTTACAGGAGTTTTTTTCGGTAAAGACCACTATGGTTCATAAATTTTGTGTGGTAAAGTGTTCAAAACGTGCCGATAGAGATGTTGGGACAAGCTTTTACCGTCTTCCGGCTGTAATTACCGTGAATAATAGGAAATACCAGCCCTGCCGATGGAACGGCACTGCCCAGTGCCGTTTCAGTGCTGCTCGTTTAAAGCTACTCAGATTACAGTTTTAAATGCCTGCAGAAGTTCCCTTTATACCTGCGAATAGGCTACCAAGTAGACCAGTTGAAAGGGATTAAAAATGAAAAATTAAAATTTGTGAAATTTTGAAATTACCTCTGCGAAACTTAGAAATTCAGAATATACGGGTATATTAGTATATAATTTATAAGTATAAAATGTATATAATGAGAAAATTCATAAATTAAAAAAATTGTTAATAATTTGAAGAAAGTTTTAAAAAGGGATTCGGGTTGGTGGCGGCCAACTACTGTAAACCACTCTGCCAGCCCGGTACGTGACGAATACAATAGGACCATTATATGACCGTCGCATCACTCTGAGTGCCTTTTAGGTGCCGAAATCAGCACAAACCGTCACTGAAACGGCACTGGCGGCCCAGTGCCTTTCGCCAGTGCCGTTTCAGTGCTGTTTCATCGGCAGGGAGAAGCCGATTGAAGGATCTACTGGCCTGACCGTGGATGAAGATTGTGCTCTTTCTTTAGAAAAACAGAACGCCTGATTAAGGGGTCTAAAACGAGGAAATTTCACTGAGCAACAGCAGAAAATATTGAGATTTTGCTCAAACCACTTTATCAGCGTAAGTGATAAATGAATTATAGTTAAGGATGTAGTAAAATGACACATACACTCAAAATTCAATCATCTTTCAAATAGTTCATAAAATGGAGCAAAATAGTGACATTGTTGAGTATAACAAATCTTAAGAGAGTAATGTAAGATTTTTAAAGATTAAAATAATGAAATCTGTAATCGTTTATTTAATATTAGTTATTTATTTTCTTTGGGTTTTACTTTCTCTTTGAGCAAAAGTTGTATAATTTTCATGCAATATTTTTGTTTTTATTTTTCCATCTTTCACTTATTTGTAATAGGGTGGCCCTTATTTTTCACTTTTCGAATTTCTCTTCTCTCACCTCGCAGTTTTGTTCGAATGCCAAAAGGAAAAATCTCTAAATTTGAGTTTCCCATTGATTTAACATGGGAAAAAGTCAGCTTTTTGTAGAACTAATATTTAAACGTGATAATATGTTACAAATAATTCCGTGTTTCAGTATATTGTTCAGAATTCGTCAGAGAATAAGAATCTATCATAAATTTTGAGGTTGAATAATTTTAAGCCGCTCATATAGGTCTCCAAAGAAAACCCCATAAGTGACAAATTTTAATTTTACGTAATATTGCGGTTTATTGACGCTTTTTTAAAGTTTACAAAAATATAAATAATCATTAATCGGTAATTTAAGAATACCCAGTCATTTATTAACTAATATTCAATTGTTTGAACAACTTTAATTTGTTTAAATATTTGTTTTTTTCAGTTAACTCGTGAAATAAACGTATTTTCTAGATTTTATGAGTTATTTAATCAATGATAACAATATCATTGCCAAAAAGTAACAATATCAACTCATCGCGCGCGGCTCGCTTCGCTCGCAAGTTTGAGCGCGCCTAGGGTGCGCGACTGTTGGTTCTCGCGCTTCGCGCTCGATAATGTATTTACCTCGCGCTACGCGCTCGGTCTTTGTACTTCCCTACGTTTACGCAAAACCTTTGACAATTAAATGTGAAATCATCGACAGTAGTAATTTGGTGATTGTGAACTCTCTTTTGTTGAAGCTCCTTCGGCTTTAACGAACACATTCTCATTACGTATCTCGAGCTTCGAACTCGAATAAAATTTGTCCAATACGCGAATTTTTCTATATTATGTTCAACTTTAATATATTAAATGTATACTAAATTTATATCCATACCTCGGCTCCGGACCGCTTATTCAGATATAGCAAAATGAAGTACAAATTTAATTTTTCAGGATTACTTTAATATTTGTTCCTTATTTGCCATTAATCTCTAGTTGTTTTTACACAAATTTTACTTGTTTCTTTGTAATGTTATTTTTCACGATTAAATCAAAAACTACACGTCCTATAAAAAAATAGATCAAAGCAAATTTGTACATATAATTTAGACGAACAAATTATGACATCAGTTTAAGACCGAGTTTAAAACAAAACTGTAGTACGCATCTTTTCAAATCTTATGAATTGAGAACTGTAATATTCCCTTCGTGTTTTTTTAGAATATTTACAAAACGTGATTTTTTGTAAATATTGTGCCTCTGTTCGCAACTGTTGAATTGGACAGAACAAAATAAAGCAAATGTATTTAATTATTTGTTCTTCATTTCACAAGATTTTTTTTTGTCTTTATTGTACAGAGTGTATATAAACAAATTTGTTTTAGATAAATAAAGAGATTTCCTTTTTACCTATTTTTGTTGTTGCATAATTTAAATGGACATCGGCGTAAAACCTATTTTTTCTGACTTAGGGGGCCTTAAAACGTCGACATTTGATGGAATTCACGAAAGACATTTTTCACATAAAATCAATACCTTTCCATTATGATGAGAATGTAATAATTCATTATTTTTTTGGCGATCAAAATTTGAATTTTCGATTTTTTTAAGAAAATTCAATAATTTGTCATGACAAACTTGTAGGTCTTCCAAAAAGTAACATTTTTCGTCTCCTGACTTTTTTTCATATTGTGCTTTGTTTCGCTTAAAATGTTAATTTTCGTTTTGTTTTTTTTTTTTGGGGGGGGGGTGCAAATGCTATAACTCTGACAATTTTCTTTTTATCGAAGAAAGTCGTGGGGATAAATTGTTTAAATTTTTGAGTACTATGGATAGCCGTCCATGGAATTTCTGAATTTTGAAAAAATTGAAAATGCTCTAAATTTTGGAATTTCTATCCAAAATAGCTGGTTAACGAACTCGATCTTTCTTTTTGGTCCCTAAAACTGTAGGCAAAAGCACAATCTAATCCGATCAGCCTTTCAAAAGTTATCTGGTATAAAGACGACGACAGACAGACAAACACAGACGTAAAAACTATTTTTTCTGACTCAGGGGGCCTCAAAACGTCGACATTTGATGGAATCCACGAAAGTCGTTTTTCACATAAAATCAATACCTTCTCATTATTATGAGAATGCAATAATTTGTTTAAATGATTTTACAATTATTTGAATACTCTTAAATGTTTAAACACATGGAAATTGTTTAACAAATTTAAATTTGTTTAGAAATCTACGAGTATTCATAATAAACAAATTAATACTTATAAATATTAAAACTTGTCGAAATTTTAGCGAGATAAAATGTTTCTCGTGCTATTTTTTAGGTAAAATATATACTTCAACAAATACGTATTATTTAAATAATTGTAAAATTATTTAAACAAAATATTTTATTGTTATCATTGATTAAATAACTCATGAAGTCTAGAAAATACGTTCATTTCGCGAGTTAACTGACAAAAACCATTATTTAAAGAAATTAAAATTGTTTAAACAATTGAATATTAGTTACCAAATGACTGGGTATTCTTAAATTACCGATTATTAATTATTTATTTTTAAAACACTTTTAAAAAGCGTCAATAAACTGCAATATTACGTAAAATTCAAATTTGTCACTTATGGGGTTTTCTTTGGGGACCCATAAGAGTGGATTAAAATTATTCAACCTCAAAATTTATGATAGATTGTTATTCTCTGACGAATTCTGAACAATATACTGAAACACGGAATGATTTGGAACATATTATCGCGTTTAAATATTAGTTTTACAAAAAGCTGACTTTTCCTATTTTAAATCAATGGGAAACTTCATGGTCTTTGCGCCACCCCTAAATATTAACCGATTTTGCTCAAATTTAGAGATTTTTACTTGTGGCATTCGAAAAAAACTGGGAGGTGAGAGCAGAGAAATTCGAAAAGTGAAAAATAAGGGCCACCCTATTACACATAAGTGAAAGATGGAAAAATAAAAACCAAAATATTGAATGAAAATTATACAACTTTTGCTTAAAGAGAAAGTAAAACCCAAAGAAAATAAATAACTAATATTGAATAAACGATTACAGATTTCATTATTTGAATCTTCAAAAATCTGACATTACTCTCTTAAAATTTGTTATACTCAACAATGCCACTATTTTGCTCCATTTTATGAACTATTTGAAAGATTATTGAATTTTGAGCTTATGTGTCATTTTACTACATCCTTAACTATAATTCATTTATCACTTACCGTTTGAGCAAAATCTCAATATTTCCTTCTGTTGCTCAGTGAAATTTCCTCGTTTTTAATCCCTTAACCAGGCGTTTTGTCTGTCTAAAGAAAGAACACAAGCTTTATCCACGGTCAGGCCAGTAGATCCTTCAATCGGCTTCTGGTATTTCCTATTATTCATCGTAATTACAGCGAGAAGACGGTAAAAACTCGTCCCAACATCTCTATCGGCACGTTTTGAACTCTTTACCACACAACATTTATGAACCATCACGGTAAGAAGGCTTGAATAGAATAGAATTACAAATTTAAGATTTCAGCGTGAAAGTAGAGATAATCCTATTATTTTTAATACCTGATTTTCCCTTCAGGCTTCAATGTTCAAGAAAGTAATAAGTGGCTCAGAAATGTAATTCCCGTCTATTCACATAGTGTTAATGACTCTCTTTCCTATTCCAAAAAGAAGGTTAGATATGAAATGTGTTCAATTCAGTTTGATTCATTCGCGAACTGTGTACATTGAATTTTCTGAATTACCGGTTTTTGAATTCGAGTTAGGAAGGGTCTATTACAGTGAATTCAAGTTTACATTGCGGAGAGATGGTGTGACTCCAATTCAAGAAATCTGAATTGATTTTATATGAAACGTATTATCCTCAATTCCAAATGGTATAACTGAATTGAATGAAATAGGATTTGTGATACCGAGATACCAAAAAGAATTTATGTATTCTGAAAACATTAGTTAACTTGAATAATTAATTAAATAATTATTTAGTTAATTAATATAATTATACATACATATAGTAATAATAAATTCCTTAATAATCGTCAGTAAATTGTCCTTTTACTGCTTTTGGTATTAGATAGGTAGAAAATTATATTTTTCAAACTGTATTGAAACGTATAGCAGTTGCTTCTTTCTAATTACTGTTTCTGGTTTAAGAGAACGAAGGGAAAATCAGGTATTAACATGAATTGAAATTTTCAATCCTATTCTATTCAAGCCTTCTTACCGGGATAGTGGTATTTACCGAAAAAAAACTCCTGCAAACAATCAAAAACAATGATCCAGCACTGATTCTACACGGTTTTCACGCTTTGTGTGGCCTCCAGTGTCAACGCCATTTTGTCTGACGTCACAACTTGGTCAGGTCTATAGTGGAACAGTGTTGACCAATGAGGTGGTTACACAAGCTCTAGCAGTCAACTCATTGGTCAACACTGTTATACTATTCTACTAATCTACCTCCATGGGACTGCGCCCTTATGCTCGCCCCTTTCCCATTACCTCGCGCAGTGGTTAATCTTTCGCAGGCGATTCGTAGCCAAATTCATACCCTATCTAGTCAGCTCTCTACAGATCACTAATTCCTCGGATTCTTTTTCCTAAAAATTATTATTGGAAGCCGGTTAATCCATTTTATTAAATTCATGATGGGGAATTGTATTGACCCTCTAGTATTAAATGAGATGGTGTTTCTTTGTATGGGCTTTAGGCAAAGATATTATACACCTAGATGCGGCAAGTAGCGGCGGAGTGGGGGAACAATATATATAGCAACTACTTTCGTGCGGTGCGTAGCTACTGCCCTCTTCGTACTACCTTCCTTCACTCTTTCTCTGTAGGTACAATCGTTGCTCTGCGGCTCTAAGGGTAATGATTTTAAATCTATTATCCTTGCAGCTTCTCCATGTTATCTCAAAACATCGTTAAGTAGAAACAGGGATTCTGACATGATTTACAAAATAACAAATTAATATAAAATGATAATACTTTTGAAATTCCAATCATTATTTTATTTGTACAGAAAATAAATTAGTGACAATATTAAAGGTTTGCCACAATAATTAATTTTAATGCTAATTTTGTAATTAGGTAAATATTTATTTTTCCAATTGATATTTCACATTCCGGTGTATTAAGTAAAGATGATATAAATGTTTCTTTAAAATGGATAAAGAAACATGTATTAAATTTTCATTTTCTTACAACAATTTTTTATTAAATAATTTGAAACTAATTAATCAATATTGATCCTAGGTTATAAGTAAACTGCACCAATAAATTCTATGTAAAAATTAACTCCAGAAACTTATACTAAATTTTCATTTACATTCAAAACTTTTTTTTCTTGGCAAATGTATAAATGTTAAGGTTGCAGGGTTATAAATAAAAGCATTGCTATTATTTTGCAACGATAAAAATATAATAATGTCAGAATTTATTAAATTGATCTTTTAAATGAGGAACGCTTGCGAAGTGAAACAAAATCGAATATAACCGATAAAGATTATATCATTTCTAATTAAAAGCCTTCAATGTTAAATGATTTTTAATTGAAACCTTCAAAATTAGGAATTTTTATTTTAAATTGGAAGTCATAATTTTTAATATAAAACGTTCTAATTGGAATAATTCTTATATCAAAAAATTAAAAACTTTAATTAGAATTTCTAATTAGAATTACAATTCTAATGCACAAAATAAGTCTTCACTCATTAAAATATGTAATCATTTTTACACTCTAATCATTTATGATTGAGAAAGTGTTACAATAGGCCGAAATTTCAAACCTCAGTTTTTGAACGGATCTCCACGTTTTGAGACCCCCTGAAGCCGAAAATCAAGTTTTTGCAATGCCGTCTGTCTGTATGTCTGTATGTCCGCAAACATGATAACTCTCGAAAAAATGAACGGATCAAATTGTCGAGCTTTGGCACACTTTTTTGTATTCTAAAAGAAAGAGCGAGTTTGTTAACCAACGACAGATACGTGAAGAAAGTTTAAAAGAAGAATTGAAGCTTTTTAAAATATCTACAATTTCTCCCTCAACCATTTTTTGATAAGACTTGATGTTTGGGTTTTATTTCTCGAAAATAATATGCAAGAAATCCTACAAAATTTTTTCTGAGCATTTTTTTTTAGGATTTGTCATTTTCGGTTTTATTTGTCGAAAATACTGTAAAAAAAAAGCAAATTTTCGGAAAAACAGCGTGAGATACGGAAAAAAGCTGTATGGTTGAATTGCAGCTTTTAAAATGTCCTTAAAACATTTCTTGAATCATTTTTTGATGGAATTTGTCATTTTTTGTTTATTTATCTAAAATTACCCTTTCTCTACATCTTTAGGTCAGGAAATATTTAAAGGTAAACGACTAATCGTGAAATAAGGGCGGGTAGAAATATTATGTCAAAATATTTTGAAATACAAGAGGTATTTCAAACAGTATTCTATCAATATTTCCGAGAAAATTCTGGTCTTCAGCACTGTATACTGCAACAGGTAAAGAGAAGTAGTTATTATACAATGCCGTGGAGGCTGGGGAAAATTTGTTTTGTTAATTTAAAAATTCATTTAGTTTAGTAGAAATTGCATCTTTCTCGGATAAAAGTGAAACAGTTTTGTTAAAAATTCGTCCTTTTGGGTTGAAAATTCAAATATTTTCATAGAAAATTTACTTTTTTTTAAATTGAATCTTAATGTTGAATTTTTAACTGAATTATTTTTTGGATGAAAATTCAACTATTTTTTTGTAAATTTGTCTTTTTAATTAAAAAATTTATCTATTTCAGTAGAAATTGCACCGTTCTTGGAGAGAAATGCTACTGTTTGGTTGAAAATTTAACAATTTTGTTAAAAAGTCATGCTTTTTGGTTCAAAATTCAACTGTTTTGTTGGAAATTAGTCTTTTTGGGTTGAAAATTCAACTATTTTCGTAGAAAATTTATTTCTTGTTTAAAACTCATATTTTGATATGGAAAAGTCAATAAAATTTTTTTTGGATGAAAATTGCATCTTTCTTGGATAAAAATGCAACTGTTTAGTTGCAAATTAATCTTTTTTGCTTAACTTTGTTAAGAAATAACTTTTTTGTTGAAGATTAATATTTTTCGTTGAAAATTCACCTGATTGTTTGAAAATTGAACTATTTTATAACAAATAATTTTTTCTGAAAATTAATATTTTTTGGTTGAAAATTCCATTTTTGTACAGAAAATTCGTCTTTTGGCTTGAAGGTTCGACGATTTGGATAACTTTTTTTTCTTTCATGACTAAAAAATCTTTATTTGTTGAAATGTCGTCTGCTTGGTTTTAAAATTCATTTTTTTGGGTGAAATTTAATTATTTTTTTGCTTGAAATATCAACTATTACACTTTTTTGTTCCAAATTCATCTTTTTAGGTGGAGAATTCAATTATTTTGTTGAAAACTCAAGTTTTTGCTTCCTCATAAAGGAAGCTTTGTAATGGTAACATTTTCAAAAATTTTCAAATTCATTTAATTAAACCTTCCTCAATTTAAAAATGTATAATACAATGTTCTAAGCAATTCTTCGGCTGCGTGCGTGCGTGCGTGTGTGTGTGTGTGGATGTCACGGTTTTTTGTGAACACGATAACTAGAAAACGGTTGCAGATAAATTGATGAAATTTGGAGGGCTTATTTTCCTCACTAATATCTTGAAACTGACCTAAAGATTTCTAAAAATATTTATTGAATTTTTTTTAGCACTGAATAATTTTTTTAAAATCGGTTTTTTATAGTAAAATTTTTTCATTAGCATAATTCAAAGTTGATGCAAGAATATAAAAGATTCATTGGTTCGAGACGAATCGATTGACCTATAATATTAATACATTTTTTTTGAAGAGTAGGTAAGTTATGGTAATTTATATATTTTTAAAATCATTTTTTATAGTAAAAATGTTCTCATTCTCATTATTTAAAGTTAATGCGAGAATAGAAAAGTTGTGTTGATTCAAGACGAATCGATTGACCCATAGCATTTATACATTTTATTGAAGAGCAAGGAAGCTATGTTAATACATAATATTTTAAAAATCGGTTTTTGATAGTAAAACTTTGTTCATTGACATAATTCAAAGTTGATACAAGAATATAAAAGATTCTTCGGTTCGAGACGAATTGATTGACCTATAATATTAATACATTTTTTTGAAGAGTAGGGAAGTTATGGTAATTTATATATTTTTAAAATCGTTTTTTATAGTAAAAATTTTCTCATTCTCATAATTTAAAGTTAATGCGAGAATAGAAAAGTTGTGTTGATTCAAGACGAATCGATTGACCCATAGAATTTATACATTTTATTGAAGAGTAAGGAAGCTATGGTAATGCATAATATTTGAAAACACGATTTTTTAAATTAAACTTTTTTCACTAACATAATTCAAAATTGATGCAAGAACAGAAAAGATTCCTTTATCGAGGAAAATCGATTGATCTATAATATTAATACACTTTATTGAAGATTAAGGAAGTTATGGCTCATTTATAATATTTGAGTCATCTGCTTCAAACAGAAAAACTGTTTTCATCGACATAATTCAAAGTTGACGCATGAATAGAAAAGACTTTTTGATCATACATTTTTAAATAGAGTAATTCTGACAATTTTTGTAAAGAAATCATAAAGCTGGGAAAGTGATAGGGTGCGACAGAACTTTTCCCTTCCCTTTTCCAGCTCGAAAAATTATCATTTCGAATACAAAATTTGATTTGTCTGATTTGTCGCTGTGTTAAAATTTTTTTTGTATTTTTCAGCATTTTTTGAACGGCCCCTACATATATGAGGTGTCAAAAAATGGTGTCTTCAAAGTATATATCATTCGACGCAGAATTTCACGAAACGTATAAATCAATAGCGTCTCAGAAAAGTATTTTTGGTGCCTTTTTTGAAAATCTTAAGGATCAGTTATATCTCTGGCTGGTCTGAAAGATCTAAATTCTAAAATTCAAACAAAAAACCTAAAACTTGATGAAGGACAGTGTCCTTGAAATTTTCACTCAATAGCTTTTGTTAGCATTAGTAAATTTACCGAGTATCCCATCCTTTAAATTTAAAGATTAAACCTGGAGATGTAAAGAAAAGCAGGTATATATTTCGGGCGAGAGGGCGGGGCACTTCTGATACTCCTGTTAGAAATTAGATCCCATTGATTTTGTTATTTTTCCTTAAATGTTTTCTATTCTTCAAAACGTCATATCTACCTATAATTCTTTGAATTTTTATAATTTCAAAAGCAAATTTTTATCTTGCATAATAAGGTATAATAAGTCAATATGAATTTCGAATTGTTTTATCTTGCATAATAAGGTATATAATAAGGTGTAAGTCAATATGAATTGCGAATTTAATTCTCTGTTATATTTATAGTTTATAATTTAAGTTAAATTAAAATTGTTACAAAAATTGGTTCTCTGATCGCTATAATGAAATATACAGTTAGATATTAATTGGTCAAATATATTTAATAAATCATTGTAACAATGACGTAAAGGATTGACATTGTACACCCTCTGAACGATACAAACAGAAAATTAAAAGAGTAATAATCATTGCAAAATTAAACATATCAATGAATTTCGTATTGACAAAGAGAATAAAATTTGTTTGGTGTAATGCTTTCAAACAGAGGTTCAAAATTTGTTTAACTCGAAAAGTTTAAATTTGTTGCAACTAAAATATGGCGGATTGAAAATGAATCTTTAAAAATTCGAAGTGTCTACAATCTACTACATGTACCGAAAATATCCTGCTATTCGAACCCAAATTTCGGTGCATAGAGCCCCTTCGTTCTCAAATTCGTACCAAAAAAAATTCAGCTATTCGTACCGACATTTCTGTACACGTAGCCACGTCATTAAAAATTGTACACTTTGAAAATTGAAACGTTTAAAATGAAAAACGTTTAATTCCGTATTCAAACAAAATTAAAAGTTGAAATTAACATCAACGAAACTGAGCAGTGTGGTCTTTTAGACAACAAAATATATAAATAAAATATTAAAAACTAAACACTTACTGATACATTTAGAGGCTTACATGTTTCTGCTTTCTCTTCAGGTAAAAGTTGCGCAATTCTTATTCAATCCTAAGGTTGTACGGATTATTCTATTTTTATTTAAAAAAATGTATTTAAGAAAAATATTGTCAATAAAATTAACAATTGTGTAATTCCTGCATAAAATGTTGTAAATAGAAGCGTACCAATGAGATTCGTAGAGAATCCTTCAAAGAATAAAATTAAGTGATAAAAGAATAACCTGAAATATTTTTTTCTGAAGTTCACCTAATAATAGGAGTATTTCCCTCAAATTTAAAAATCATTTTTAACAATGCTTATTTTTGAACTTGAAATAACTAGTGTACATCCTTATTCATTGCGTCAAATTGGAAGCCTGAAAAATTGAACAATTCCGGCCCTACTGGCGTTTGACCCCAAATAATAAACTATGATAGAACTATACCTTCAAAATTAAATTATTTTCAACCAAATGACAAACTTGTTTTGTATTTGTATTGTAATCTTTTGATTTTCAATGTGACTCATAAAAAATTAAAAAAAATTTCAATCATATAAATCAGACTGTTCACAATTTAACACTTTTAAATACAACCCGTTTAAAAATGAAAGCATTTTTAGTTGAAATAGTATAATTTTAGGGTCTTAAAAATTCGACATAGTATGCGTAAAAATAAAATAACAAAAAATGTGCAACTTCACAATTTGAAGGGCTTAAAATTAAAAATGCAATAGTATCGAAAGTTGAACAATTCCGCAATTGTTTCATTTTAAATACAAAGGCTTAATAGTTGAAATTGTTTAAAATGTAAACTTTCCCAATCAAATCATATCAACTTCAATTGCTGAAAATGGAAGGACAATTTCATTGTCAATGAATGTAAAATTTCAGATATGTAAATCGTTTGAAGTTAAACAATTCTGAATGAGGTCGAAGTGAATTAAAAAAATGTCGTTATCTTTTCTTGTTTCTATTCTGGCGTATTCTGTTATAAACGTAACAATATATTCACTCGGTTGTGGTTTACGTTACGTTATTCAAAATAGCGAAATTCACGCCAAAATTATAATTTGTTAATTACACTGCAATTTTGAACAATATATTATGCAAATCGTTCTATCTATTATATAATTATTATTCAAAAATAAACGGATCATATTACACAAAAACCATAAAACGGAAATTCTAATATATATATTCATAATTATTTACAGTTGAATCTGAACGGAATTTAATTTCATTAAAAAATTATAAATATTCATTTGTTTATTGATTGTTATTGACCTCGATCGCCGGGTAAGACAGACTTCGAATTGCTCTAGTGATCATGAATATTTTCAGAAAACTATATTATCTACTGAAATTCATTTCGGCGACAGCGCCTCTTTCGCCCATTTTACTCACGACAAGTGTTAAGAGGGGTTTGATACTTCAGCGGGTAGAGAGGCACAGCGGGGAGGGTTAGGATTTTCGCCGACAGCGCCGTCTACATTTATCCTACCCTACTAATAATTCTATCCCCACTCCGCCGCCACTTGCCGCATCTAGGTGTATAATATCTTTGCTTTAGGGTCCAGTAATCAAAAAACTGTGTTTTTTTTAATCAGACGTTTCGACTCATGTGGGAGTCCTCTTCAGTGATTTATTTCTAAACAAAACAATTTTACATTTTCAGTAATATGCTAAACAAAACCAAAATTTACGTTTTTTTTTTTTTTTTTTTTTTTTTTTTTTTTTTTTTTTTTTTTTTTTAGTAATATGCTTTCGATAAAAAATACACAAAGAAACACCATCTTATTATCTTATTTTATTAAATCGCCATTAATTTTTTTTTAAGTTTCTTACATAGAATGAAGAACTAGTGTAACCATAGTGGAATATATATAATAATAAAGAGGAAAGAAAGTGTATACCTGATGTACTGCAAACGGGAAAATGATGAGAGTCCTTAAGATAACTGTAGTTAAAATTATCGTCCCCCACCATGGTAATCCCGTCATGGTGTGCACATTTTCCAGCAGAGTCTGAAAACCTGCTGCCAATGGACTTTCCGAAATATCTTTCAAAACATAATCCACTCCTTCAGAATTACTGGGAAACCAAGGCTTATCGGCTGATTCGCTGATCTCTTCAGTAAAAGTTTCATTAACGGAAGTCACGGTGGTAGACTGATACCTGTTATTGAATATTGTAGGTGCAAATCGAAAGGAATTTTCAAATAAAGCCGTTTTGTTATGAAATCCACCTTTTAAGGTTGGGGAGTAATGTCGTTGATTAAAGGAACTGTTCGTTGCTACAAAACGACATACTTGTCGCAATGATGAATTGTCCGAAAAAAATATGCCTGAGAAAATCGAATATTTTGCCTCTTGATTTTGCGAAAAACTATTAGAATAATAGAGTAAACGACTGAATTGAGTCTTCTTCACGTCTGTCATGCGTACGTTACTTTCATGCATATTAAATGTTATTGCTTTAAAATTTCTTAAAGGACACCGTATGAAACCTTTACATTTAAGAATAAAATGAACCATTTTATCTTCTTTTATATTAAAAAGAATAAAAAGATTTACAACCGCATTTTGCACCGGCAACTAGTCTTACCCTAACCTCAAAAAATACGAACGAATCATGGACGTATGAATTACAAGCACTCAGCAGACAAGTTTCTTGCGACAGTAAGCACATGGCTGCTAGCGCATACTCCATGCGCATCTTGTTTTGTCTAGGGCCGCATGCGCAGTTTCTCATGCTACCGAATTCAAAAATATATGCGAGCTATTCTCGTCACTTTTCGCGATGCTGTTGCTGCAACAGGCATTTTGTGGCTTCCGTTTATATCTCTTGGTTGATGCAAAAATGAATCTTTTCAAATGCAAGAAACTCTTCATCGTACAGAAAAACCTGTATCTACATTTAAGAAAAGTCCATAACCTGAAATCTTAAAAGAGTAACTCATAAGAGCCCTAGGGGTAACAGGAGGCAATGCCCCCCCCCAGAAATCGACCAGAGAGGGGCAAAGTATTGATTTGCCCCCCTCTTGAATCGAATGATTAAATTCATCGGATCGTTTGAATTTTTTCGAAAATCTACCTAAAATCTTTGTGAAATAATTGAAGAATTTCTGAAACCTTCTCAATCTATCCGAAATCTTTGTGAAATATTTGACATCTTTGTAAAATCTTTGTAATCTTTTTAAAATATTTGGAAATATTTGGTAATATTTGTGAAATTATTGAAATCTTTGAGAAATCTTTGAAATCTATCTAAAATCTTTGCGAAATATTTGATAATATTTGTGAAATCATTGAAATCCTTGTGAAATAATTGAAATCTCTGTGTAATATTTTTAATCTATCCGAAATATTTGAAATCTTCGAAATCCTTAGAAAATCATTTAAATATTTTTGATATCTTTGGTAATCTTTTCAAAATATTTCAAATAATAGGTCATATTAGTGAAATTCTTGAAATCATTGAAGTCTTTGTGTAATCTTTTAAATCTATCCTAAATCTTTGCGAAATATTTGTGAAATCTTTGAAATCTTCAGGAAATCATTGAAATCTTTCTGATATCTTTGGAAATCTTTTCAAAATATTTGGTAATATTTGTGAAATTATTAAAATCATTGAAGTCTTCGTGAAATCTTTTTAATCTATCCGAAATCTTAAAAATCTTCATGAAATCTTTGGGAAATCAATGAAATTTTCGTCCAATATTTGAAATCTATTTGAAATCTTTCGGAAATAATTCAAATCTTCCGGAAATCTTTGCCTAATTTTTTAAATATCTGATAATTTTTGTGAAATGTTTATGAAATCTTTGGCAAATCATTGAAATCTTTGTGCGCTCTTTGAAATCTATCTGAAATTTTGATGAAATATTTTTAATCTATCCGAAATCTTTGCGAAATATTTGAAATCTTTGGAAAATCATTTAAATCTTTGTGAAATCTTTCTCATATCTTTGGAAATCTTTGCAAAATATTTGGTAATATTTGTGAAATCAATGAAACTTTTGGGCAATTATGGAAGTCTGTGAAATCTTTTTAATCTATGCGAAATCTTTATGAAATCTTTGGGAAATCATTGAAATCTTTGCGCAATATTTGAAATCTATCTGAAATCTTGGAACTTTCACATTAAAAATACATTTTGAGAATCATCACCAAAAGAAAAGTGAACATCCGTATAACAACAGCTGTAAAAACGTATCAAGATTAGTGTACCCTGATGATAACTGTGGATATTTTTCAAATAATTATGAATCATTACGAAATCACCTACAATGGAACAATCTGTGAATGTTGAATTGCAGGATTTATAATTTTCTTCTTTTGAAGGTAAGCCTAAGCCAATAAAACTCTGTCCCTTACTCCTCACTTTCACACACCCAAAATTATAATTAATTATTCTCTGTTGAAACATTTACAAATCTTGTCGGCATATAATTTCGTAGTTGTCGTGCCAAAAGTCAGAATTCTGGAAAAAATAATGTTTCTGCAGTTTTAAGAATCAAAATAATATAACTGATGGTGTTATTTCAAATGAAAAAAATCATTTTTAATGAAAAAATATTAAAACTTACAAAAACATTTATTTTAACCATGTTTTTTGCAATCGAATTTTTTCTTACTATCGCTTCTTACCAATTTTCTAAACATGTTTGAATTTTAATAAATGCGCGGCGCTAGTGTCGAGAACCAGTAACGGAACCAGTGCCGTAGGCGTGGAGGGAAGACAGTGCTTCACTGATAGAAAGTATGCTTAATGTGTGTAAGTGGCATGGGCCAAGAATCATCGTGGTGTATGCGAGTCAGAAGACGTGACAAGTGAAAGAAATTGTTACTTGCCAGTTTTTCACAGGAACCGAGAACTGCTGCTGAATCTCGTCGATTTTGAATATTTGCCAAAAATGCATTTCATTAAAGGGGCCATTCACAAAATACGTGATACATTTTTCAGGAACTTTAGACCCCCCCCCCCCCACACCCTACGTGATACTTTTTCCATTGTTCTTAACATGGAGAATGATACTTCGGCAGACCCCCCCCCCTAAACGTATCACGTATTTTGTGAATGAACCCAAAATCAATTTTCAAATGTAAAGAATAGTATATTAATTATCTCAGGTAGAAGAAATAAATGAAAAGAATCATTTATAATTTCCCTGTGGTAACATTTTATACTTATTTAATTCAGAGGTTCAGTAATCCGCCTCTTTTCTAGATCTTTTGATTTTTTTAAATTGGAAAAATAGAGTATTGAAAAATGTAGATATACAATGTTGAAAGCAGGATATATATTAATGAAAAATAAGCAAATTAAAACTTCTTGGTTCTAAAAACTTATCGGAATTGCAAGTATTTCTCCATTACAGAAACGTAGATAAATCTTCTTGGTGACAATGGTGACTATAGGACTATAGGACTATAGCTCCTATAGGAGCTTTCAAATTGAAAAATTGTTAAATATACTTTCACACAAAAAAATTCCTAATACTTTTACAGTGCTACTTTTTAATCCAATTTTACTTTGTAATTACTTCAGAATCTCCGATTTTGCAAATTCAATGAACTGTGCAAATTAAGTTTTACTCAGCCAAGTTTTTGAATTGTTCACGTGAAAATTAAGACTGTAAAAAAAGTATTATTTCAGAGCTAATATCAGGTATTGAAATACGGCTAAAAATCTGTCTCCAGTCATACTAAAATGAAACCACTCATGGGATTCCAGAGTCGTTTTTTTACATTGAAAGTTATAACGGCATAAAGTTATCATATTTTTAAAAAGGTCACGAAAGATATGATACCGTCAAAAAAGAGATCTCTGATTTTTACGGAGAATGTTTGAAAATATTTCAAACAGTTTCCGATAATAATTATGAGTAATTATTGTGAAGATTTTGTGATAATATATCACTAATAGCATAATACTTTCATGGAAGTAGCAAAAAACGTTTGTTTATTTATAAATTAACAGCATATGAATTTTAGGGGTGCTTAAATAAAAAGTAATTCCGAATGTCAACGTGCATTTTCGATGTTTTTGTTCCTTGTGGTTTAAAAATGAACCACGTGGAAGGAGAAATAGCTTGGTCTGTTTTTACAGGAAAATTAATTTTTCTCGAAAAAGGCAGATCATACCGCAAAATTATATACAGAATATAAAAGACGCGGCTCATTAAAATGATTTTTTGTCTTAATTATATTTATAATTATGCATATTTAGGGAGATATGCGAAGGAAATTTTTATAAAGTAGTGTGAATTATTATCTATCCCGCTTATTGACAGGTCTTTAGGTATGCATAATTTATAGAGGCTGATGATCCAAAAATACTCTTTTTAATAAGCCACATCTTTTATATTCTGCATAATTTTCCGATATGATCAGCTGTTTTCAAGAAGATTAATTTTTGTGTAAATACAGACAAATTTACGATAAGCGACCTCTAAATATTATCCGATTCATGTCTCTTTCCACGTGGTTCATTTTTAACCCAAAAGGAACAAAAAAATCGATAATGAAAGTTGAGAATCGGAATGCTTTTTTTATACCCCTTGTAAATATTTTAATTTATAATTGATTATTATTAGCTTTGCCTTATTTCGTTTGCGGTAGAAATATTTCTTTGCATATTTGAGCACCTCAGAGCAAAAGGAAGACTCCGCAGAGTCGAGAGGAAAAGCGAGACAATTATCGTTGCGCTGTCTTACTCTTCAGGCATTCTGCGTAAGAGTTTCTCTTTCTAACGGTACTTGTCTCGTTTTTCCTCACGGCTCTGTGAAGTCTTTCTTTTGCTCTGACGTGCTCATTTATGGCGAATAGATCCCTTATTTTCATGGAAAAAATGTAGATATTATGTTCTTCATTCAATTATTCTTTTGAGTTGATGGTAATCATATTTTCAAACTTTTTTTTTCGTGATAATATTAGTTTTTAATCTTTTTAGTACAACTTTGCAATCACTTTCATTAGAAAAACTTGTAACTACTCAGTTATATAAGAATTTTAAATTATATTAAAATCAAATTCAAAATAAATATTGTGTATACATAAATATTGTAAATATTGTGAATGCTTTCACATTGCGATTTCATAATAATAAAAATAAAAAAGACGAAAGAAATAAAAAAGAGAAGGAAGGGGATTTGGTTGATTGCTTTCTTATTTTTCTTTCCTATTTTTTATTTTTATCCAAAGAAACCATTTTTTGTTTTTAGGAATTGCAATAGGAGCATTTTGTGGTGGTTGTCCAAATTTGATCGTTAGATTCTTGTTTTATTTTCAGGAATTCTATACATTAACTTGAGTATTGGACGTTAAATGAGGAAAGTAAATATTGTGAATGCTTTCATATTGTGATTTGATAATAATAAAAATAAAAAAGACGAAAGAAATAAAAAAGAGAAGGAAGGGGATTCGGTTGGTTGCTTTCTCATTTTTCTTTCCTCTTTTTTATTTTTGTCCGAAGAAACAATTTTTTTTTGTTTTTATGAATTGCAATAGGAGCATTTTCTGGTGGTTGTCCAAATTTTATCGTTAGATTCTTGTTTTATTTTCAGGAATTTTATACATTAACTTGAGTATTGGACGTTAAATGAGAAAGGTAAACATTATGAATGCTTTCATATTGTGATTTGATAATAATGAAAATAAAAAGACGAAAGAAATAAAAAAGAGAAGGAAGGGGATTCGGTTTGTTGCTTTCTCATTTTTCTTTCCTATTTTTTATTTTTGTCCAAAGAAACAATTTTTTTTTTATTTTTATGAATTGCAATAGGAGCATTTTGTGGTGGTTGTCCAAATTTGATCGTTAGATTCTTGTTTTATTTCCAGGAATTCCATACAACATACTAAGTTATAAATCAAAACTTTTTGTTCGTAGAAATTTGTACGAATACAGTATTTATTAATATATGAAGGAAGGGTTGATAATAAATTTTCCTTTCGTATAAATCTCTATAACAATTTCAGAACTTTGCAAAAGTGTCAAAATGGAATGTGCGTTATTTTCAATACTTTTCACGTATAAATGATATGGAAAGCATTAAATATTTATAAAGCAGATCGTTATATCTTGTAGTCTTAAGAAATAAGAATATTCTCCCTTTTCAGTTCTAAACTTTTTTTAAATAAAAAATTCGGAAAAACAACAATTTTTTTACATAACAATTGACTCTTTCGTTACCGCATTGGTAATAGTATAGGAAATATGATTTTTTTTGTTTTGGTAAAAGTATCTATTTTTCTACTCAGGGGCCGTGTATAAATTACGTTAAGAAATTAATTACATTACAATAATTATTAATCGAAAAATCCTCCGATGAGGCCTTATACCCTGCCTAATTTTCTTTCATTACATTAACAATGAAAGAATTGCCAGAGCCATTATTGTTGGAGAATATTCTTCGTTGTACGTGTAGGTTGATTAATATCAATTTTTTCGAATAATTACGTCCAAATTATACTAATAATATTAAAAGTTGAAACCCTCAAGTAATATTGCATATCAAATTTTACTGGAGAAGTGAGAGAAAAAAATGTATTTCTTGTTAATTAGTTCGTTATTTAATTCAAACTCGCCCGACGCTCGGAAACGCTAAAAGCCTTGGCCCCTGGGTCTCAAGAAATGGGAATGTTCAAATTCATAAAAAACGGAAAAAACCTTTTTTCCCCTAATATTCAATAAGTGATTAAAACATAAATCATCATAACTCGTACAAATATTATTGAAACTGTCAATTATTGAAATTGAGTACACATACAAAGTATATACTCGGCGAATGCCTGCAAACAGGGCCGACTTAACCAATAGGCTATTGTAGGCTATAGCCTACGGGCGCCATGAAGTCGAGGCCGGAGGTTTTTGGAAAATTTAAGTTTCGTTAAAGAAGTGCAATGTGAATCAAGGGAAACCCAGCTTTGGAATTCTATGAAATATGGTTTATTGTTCATTTGAAAAATCTAAACCTTCTTTGCTTTCAAACTTTCGAGGGGTTGAGGATTAAAGAGGACCAAAGTAATTTAAAAATCTATAATTGTATGGACTCATAAAGAGATTAGTAGAAGGTGTTTTTAGATTGAGGTACAGGATGAGTCTGATTTATGATAGGCTCTGTATTCCGAAATAGATCCAGATGTACCTATGAAAGAGCGATGTAACAGCATATTTACCTGAAATTAGCTGACCCAGATAACAAAA
This sequence comes from Andricus curvator, assembly GCA_932195095.1. NCBI lineage: Eukaryota > Metazoa > Arthropoda > Insecta > Hymenoptera > Cynipidae > Andricus > Andricus curvator. The sequence goes on along the minus strand of CAKNYM010047298.1, from coordinate 12,915 downwards.
CGTGCCGGCACGTGATCGGCCTGACGGGCTGGAGACAAACGTGCCTACTAAATGCACGCGTCAGGCCGGCAGAGTCGGATTGCGACCGAAGGGCGAACAACGGTCCGGCACATTAGACGCCCGTCGGTCGTGTAAAGGGCGAGGAACGACGGGCCTGCGATTTGCGCGACCGCTGCAGGCTAATAATGCGAGTAGATTGAGATCGAAAACGCGCATGCGCGTTTTGGATCAGCTGTTCTTGCCGTGTGTATTACCTCGTATGGCATTCACCCGTGATTTTTCCCTCGGATTTAGCCCGACGTGAGTCGTTCCGGATGAATAAAAGGATCGACTTTTTCTTTTTGCGCAAAAAGGCGGACTTCTGTTTTTGGTTTGCCTTGCTTGCTGTGCGTCGAATAAAAAGTGGGTTAGTATATGCAACCTTGAAAAATTATAGTTCGGGAATATAATAAAGTACCGAGGCCAACCTAACCCCCCTTTCTAACGCGAAAACTCGCAATGTTATTAAAATAAAATTTCTTCCTCCAAATAGCACGAAAGGTAATGAAATTCTGCGTATAATAAAGTCCAAGTTGAAAGAAAAATGTCAATATTATAAAAAGATATATCTTTTTATAAAAATAACATTTTTAATTTTTCTTTCAACTTGGACTTATTATACGCAGAATTTCGTCATTACCTTTCATGCTATTTGGAGGAAGAAATTTTTGTTTTATTTACATAACAAAAGATTTTTTTAATTTTAATCTACTCGCACCGTAGAGGGAAGCTCGCACACTCAGCCTGCATTTTACCGGACCGTCGGTCATGCACTTCGCCGGACCACGTCGCTCACGCCTGTCGGGCTGGCATATAGACATCAATGGTGTGTACATTAAGGTGCATATCTGCCGGCACGTCGGTCCGATCGATCGGACCGCGGGCCGGCAGATCGTTTGCAGTCGGCGGGCATTTTGCTATCTGGGTGAGTATATAAACATATAATGCATTTGTCATCGAGGTATGACCTTTAGGTATTTGAGAACTCATTCACGTCTTACATCGTCAGTGGAGGAGGATGCATAATTTCGACTTTAATTGTAACTTGGACTAGCTGTTAGTAAGTTTTGGTGCAGTGATCGAAGTGAAAAAGACTTTTTAAAAACAAAATGTTTAGTAAGTTAAGTGGTGCTCAGTACAAAAAAAAGGCTAAATAAAAAGTAAAAGGAAGCAAACTTCTTGAAGAAAGTGCCGAAATTAAATACTTTCTTCACAATACCTACAAACAAATCAAATTCAAATAATCTTAGTGCTAGCAGACAATCAAATAAAACAGAAGAGTTTAATTTTTCATCAAAAACTAATGAACCGAACGAATCTGTTATCACAGCAGCATCATCATCAACTATATAAACTGCTTCTACACAAAAGAATAATAATATTGATTCTGGTATGTACAAACATTTATATTATTAATAAAATATATTGCAAACAGTTTTACATTTCATTCAGGGACGGCTTGGGACATCAATGCGGCCCTGGCATTTTTTAGGTAGGCGGCCCTTTTTTGTATCCCCCCCCCTCCACCGTTGTTAAGCTATAATATATTGAGCAATATAATCATTTTTGGACAAACCATAATCCCCCCACCCCCTCATGCGTATATAGCGCTTCTTTCCGGCGCGTGCGCACTGACGTCGACGTAACTAATATCGGGACAGAAAGTCCTGATACTTGGGGAAAAGTATCTCCATCACAGTGAAAAAAAATCGTAGTGAGTTCACATTTAGGAACGCTGATCCGAAATCTTTCTACCTATTCAACGACGTTTCTCGTATCTCGGTGAAGAATTTTTTGTTGTTGTAAGAGCAACAAATCTGGAGAAAATCACTGTTTTCAATGCCTAGATTTGGAAGGTCAACTTTCAGCCGTTCCTAAAGTCGCAAAAATGTCCGGAAAAATGGAAAAAATTCAAGTGGATTACTTGTTTATTTGTAAATGTATCCCAACTTTGAAAATATTAAAAATTGTGGTCACCAGAATTGTTAATGCAAGAAAAAAGTATCTCCGGCTTGAATGGAGATATCGAGACGGATCAAGATTTAAAAGAAAGAGCTCAGTACACTGATAAAGCTCGGACCAATAAAAAGTGGATAAAATTGTATATTTTCCTGTAAATTGAGTTCGCATAATTTGGACATTAATGAGCTATGGTAAAGTCTCGTGAGGGAATAGTAGTGCAAAAAAAGGTACAGAGGGTTCAGAGACAGTGTGGCAACCTAGCCGGATGTCGTCATTTTGCGAAAGGATGCCACCATTTGACGTCTAGGTTTTCTATAATTTAGTATATCTATATATACCAAAATAACTATGAGAAAACTGAGCCAATCAGCAAAAATGACACTAGGTTGCCGCACTGTTAGTGATGGACGTTTACCACCTTGCTCGTGCTCGAGCATGAGCAAGACCGAGCATGCTCGGTCATGACCGAGCAGAGCGAGCAAGAGCGGTCATTGTAATTGAAGTAAGAATTTGAGACATCTATTTTATTCGTATATATTTTTCAGCTCTTAGAAATGTATATAATAATAAAATAAAGAAAGAAATGCCTGTCTGACTGCTCGTAGCAGACGATAATTCAGGTAAGATGTTCGAATTTCGGCGGGCTATTTGAAATAATGTTTCAAAATATGTGGTTTATTTGATGAAAATGAAGTAAATGTTAGAATTTGAAAGTGAATTATGAGATATTATGGCATCTTATACTTGGTGGTAAATAAATCAAGTCCAGGAAATATGAATTTTCAAGTGCAGTCTGAAAATGATATAGAAAAAAATTAGCTTTTATAAATTAAACATTTTGGAATGTGCTTCATTCTATAAAATTAATATTTATACAATTATTATATTATAATATAATTATTATTATTATATACAATTATTATCATTAGTCAGGTTCTGAACGTTTAACAACTCTAATAAAAAATGTATAAGGGGTAAACCACTTTTTCCTTTACTTGTTCCTTCAATTAATTTCCTTTATTGTTGAAAACATTCCCAAATTGTGTAATAGGCCAGTGGAATCAGACATAAAAATCGATTCAATTAACAAAAATTCCGAAGGTCTTCAACAAAATTATATAGTTGTTTTTTTATATGTTGAACATAAAATACAATTTTGCAAAACGTGATTAGGTCGGCAATTTATTTAAAAAAATTCATTTGCAAAATTTTCCCTCCTTTGCTCCACGAAAATTCAAAACATTTTGAAAACTTGAGTGAGTAATTATAAACTCAGTCACTATCCTGTATTAAATTTGCAAAACGTTCATGATACGACAACATTATTAATTATAAACAAATTGTTATTTCGTTAATCACTCCCCAGCGAAAATACCGACGGTTTTGCAAAATGTTGTTTCTGCTTTTTTCCATTGAGAAGAAACTATTATATGATTTGCAAAACTAAATACATAACGCAAATTATCGTTTTTTAAATTATTGTTAAATTTTTTGCAATTCGACTCCTAAAATTTCAGTGAAAATTGCGAAGGTTGCGTTTTTGGGTAGCAAATATTAAAAGTTTCGAAATCTGAAAATTATCAAATTTGCAGAACGTTACCCGGCCGGCAATAATATTAAAATTACAATTAAACAAATTAGTTACTTTTGTAAACTAGCCAAAAATTACAAACATTTTGCAAATCGTATTGAGTGATAAAGAACTTATTACCAACGTCATATTACATTTGCAAAGTGTTTACAACTTGGTAAAATTATTAATTATAAACAAATTATTATGTTGTTTATTACTCCCCAGCGAAAATACCTAAGGTTTTGCAAAATGTTGTTTCTGCTTCTATCCATTGAGAAGAAACTATAATTATATTAATTGCAAATGTTTCATTTTTGTGTAGCAAATGTTGGAAATGTCGAAATCTAAAAAAGATTAAATTTGCAAAACGTCGCACGACCGGTAACAATATTAAAATTGCAATTAAACAAATGAGATACTTTGTTAAACTAGCCAAAAAATACAAACGTTTCGCAAATCGTACAGAGTGATAATTAACTTAGTGCTAACATCATATTAGATTTGCAAACTATTTACTACTTGGCAACATTGATAAGGTAATCTGACTTATATTTTTTTTAATTATTCCTAAGATTAAATTCTTAAGGTGTTGCAAAAGGAACCTCCCAATTTCTATTGTTTTTTTACAGGAATTCAAAGAAAAGAATTAATAAAAATAATAGCTTTTTTTTCAATGTCCGAAAAAAACAGTTACAAAACAGTGAAAATTCAGAAAAAACCAAGAACTCACGAACGGCCTTGGAAAAATTAAAAAAGATAAACTATCTCAATCAATAACGGCGAAACTATCAATATTTTTAAAATTTTAATTTCTGAATATTATAATAGAAATTTTGTTTTCATAACTCAGTTATCGGAAGTTAGACTTTTGATGCTTGATGGAGCGCGTTGAAAGTAGAGTTGCAAACCTTTAGGGCAAAAATTCTACTCTTGACTCGTTCCACAGATATATAAAATCAAAATTACGGCAGATGCGTTATAAAAATTGTTGTCTCTCGTCCCTCGATATGCAATACACTAAATAGTTACATGGGAGGAAAGGCAACATTGTTATTTATTCACACTTGTCTTATAATATACAATTGTCTCAATTTTCAAAATGAATTGAAATTTTTAATCGTGCTCCCATTACCTTATAAAAATTATTTTAAAAAATTATTCACTTATCAAAAATTTTCACTTGAAAATTATATATAATGCAATGGATCGTAGTATCCGTTCCACATTGCGTTATTGAATCAAAAAAACCAGTAAATCCGTTACAAACTATATGCAACACCTTGAGAATTTAATCTGGGGAATAATTAAAAAAAAAAAATTTTGTTTATCATTATCAATGTTGCCACGTAGTAAACAGTTTGCAAATCTAATATGATGTTAGTACTAAGTTAATTACCACTCAGTACGATTTGCGAAATGTTTTTATTTTTTGGCTAGTTTAACAAAGTACCTAATTTTTTTAGTTGCAATTTTAATATTGTTGACGGTCGTGCAAAGTTTTGAAAATTTAATATTTTTAGATTTCGACATTTCCAACATTTGCTACCCAAAAACGCAACATTTGCAATTCTCGCAGGAACTTTATGAGTCGAATTGCAAAAAATGCAAAATTAATTTAAAAAACGATAATTTGCGTTATGTATTTAGTTTTGCAAATCATACAATAGTTTCTTGTCAATGGAAAAAAGCAATAACAACATTTTGCAAAACCTTCGGTATTTTCGTTGGGGAGTGATTAACAGAATAATAATTTGTTTATAATTAATAATATTGTTGCATCACGAACGTATTGCAAATTTAATTAAGGATAGAGACTGAGTTTATAATTACTCACTCAAGTTTGCAAAATGTTTAGAATTTTCGTGGAACAATGGAGGGCAGATTTTGAAAATTAATTTTTTTAAACAAATTGCCGAACCGATCACGTTTTGCAAAATTTTATTTTATGTTCAACATATGAAAAAACAAATATACAATTTTTTTGAAGACCTTCGGAATTTGTGTTAATTGATTAGCTATTTCCACTGGTCTATAAATACAATTTAAATGTATTAATTTTCGCATTTCTAAACACATGACATAAAAAAATACATACATACTACTTAAAGTACTTGCCAGAAATGATTGCAGTACTTCGATCTCAAACTCCAGTCATGTAAAATTAAGTAATTAATGTTAGAAGTGCTAAATTTATTACAAAATGTACTAATCCAATTTATTTGAATGAAATAATCTTAATATTTATAGAATAGAATTTCAAATAGCCCGCTAAACTCAGCCATTTTCTCCCAATAGTCGTCTGCTACTAACAGTCAGATGTACATTTTTTATATATTTTCAATTTTCTACATCTTTCTAGATACTGAAATGTGGACATGATTAGAATAACAGGTTTAATTGTGTAGTGCAGCTATTTTTATTACCAACATACATTCCGTTTATAAGAAATTAGAGAATGACCAGTCCTGCTCGCTTGTGCTCGGTCATGACCGAGCAAAAGCAAAGATATTATCAAAGATATTAGTACCTAGATGCGGCAAGGGTCAGGAGTGGGGACGCCGAATATCTATATGTCACTACTTTCTAGCCTACATTGAGGTGCTGCCCTCTTCAACTTTTCATTGTTTCCATGGCAACCGCGTCAAATCGTGTGAAATGTGAATGAGTCACCGACGGTGGTGCGAGCTTAGCGAGCAAAAAGACCTGCCAGGCTAGCTATGAACATTGGGTTGAAGTTTCAGACGTCTAATCTGACAATTTTTTTTTAATTCTTGGAATAAAAAAAAAACAAAAAAAAGGTTCTAAAGTTTCTAAAACAAACATTTTTTATTTATTTACCAGCTGAAATTTACCCAGCGTCACCTGGAATTTTAAGAGATTTCATAGAATTTAAAGGAATTTTAAAGAGACTTTAAAGGATTGCAAAAGATCTTGAAGTAATTTTAAGGAATTTCAAGAGATTTCAAGAGATTTAATAAGATTTCAAAAATTATTAAAGGATTTCAAGAGATTTACCCTAATAGCACGGAACGTTCCTGGGACGTTCCCGGAACGTTCCGCGGGAACTTTCGGAACGTTCCAGCGGAACGTTCCAGGAACGTTCCCGGAACGTGTAAAATGTCCGCCGCTTGGGAACGTTCCAGGAACGTTCCACTGGAACGTTCCAAACATAAATTAACGTTATTGTTATTATTATCAATAAATATCTCGTAAACCGTAAGTCATAGGTCAAAATCGATGTCAGTTTATGATACGGATATCATATTATAGTGTAGTATATGCGTTACTCAAAACTCAAAAATGACATCCATTTTTACCTATCTCTTACGGTTTACGAGATAATTGTTGTTAAAAATAACAATAATGGAAAGTTCCCCTCAGGTCCCAGTGGAACGTTCCTGGAACGTTCCAGTGGAACGTTCCCAAGGGGCGGACATTTTACACGTTCCGGGAACGTTCCTGGAACGTTCCGCTGGAACGTTCCGAAGGTGCCCGCGGAACGTTCCAGGAACGTTCCCGGAATGTTCCGTGCTATTAGGGTATAGTGTTTTAAAGAAATTTCAAGGGATAAAAAGACTTTAAAGGATTTAAAAGAATTTTCAAGGGATGCTAATTGATTTTAGAGATTTAAAAAGAATTTTAAAAGAGTTGAAAAAGAGGTTTTTTTCAGAGATTTCACAAGATTTAAGATATTTTAAGTGATTTTAACAAATTTTCAGGAATTGGAAGAGATTTTAATGAACTCCAAGGGATTTTAATATATTTTAAATAATTTTAAGAGATTTACAAAATAATCTTATATTTTTTAAAAATCTCTTGAAATCCGTTGAAATTGCCTAAAGTTAAATAAAATTCTTTAAAATCCATTAAATTTTCTATAAATCTCTTAAAATCGTTTTACATATTTTGAAATCTCTTAAAACCTCTTAGAATTCTTTCAAATCTCTCGAAATATAATGAAATCTCTTGAAAATCTTTAAACTCTTTTGCAATCCCTTTAAAATCTTTAAAATCAAGTAAAATCCCTTAAAACCCATAAAATGGTTCAAATCCTTTAAATCTTTTGTAAATCTCTTAAAATGACTTAAAATATAATTCCATCAAGTCACTTAAAATCTGGTGAAATCCTTTAAAATCTCTTAAAATCCCTTAAAAATCCTGAAAGTCACTACAAATCTTTTAAAATCCCGGGGAACGCTAGGTAAATTTCTGCTAGTAAATAAATAAAAATAAAATGGTTTTGGGAACTTTTTTCATATTTTTAATACAATAAATGTAAAAAAAAAGTTCATCAGACTGAACGTCTGAAACTTCAACCCAGTGCTATGAACTATTCCCAAGGCGGCAGAGCTGAAAAAGAAATGGGACTAACGAAACAGATAAAAAATAATGAGTAAGAAGTGAAAAAATGTGGAAAATTAAAATTCACGAATTATTTAATTTTCCATAACTATTAAATTCTCAACATTTATATTCGTTTAATTTCAAATTATCGAATATAAATATTTTAATTATAATTATTTTGACTAACATAATTGATTAATCGATTATAATAAATTATTGCGGCTAACCAAAAATACCCAAAAAATAAATACCATATACACAAGTAGATGAAAAATAAAAATACCTAATTATAAAATTGAATAAAATTATTTGTATTTAAATAATGAGGTAAATTAATTATTTAATATATATATATATATATATTGAATAATTAATTCATCCAAATATTGAAATTAAATTAACTTTAGGAAATTTTATAATTCGATAAATTTGGATATTGGAAATTTTAACATTTGTCCATTTATAATTCGGTTCCATATTATTTTCGGCAATTACTTCCTCATAGAGGAAGCTTTGTACTGGTGTCAAAATCCAGTTTCCAAAAAACGGTTTTTCTGAATATATTGCAAGAGGAATATATATAATTTGACGTCCTGAAAAATTGTCCGGTAGTATGCATGTGTGAGTGTATGTATGTCAAGCTTTTTACGATCGTGCAATATCTGGTGAACGTGTACAGATAAATTGATCAAATTTGGCATACTTATTCCACTATACATATACCAAGTTGAATTTCTTACAAGGCTTTAACAAAATATTTTAAAACTAATTGAAAAATGTTAATTAATAGATTAAATCTTTCAAATCATCTTCTTTGGGACTAATAGAAAATACCGAAACAATAATTATATATATACTGAATCTAAACAATTTAAAAAAATAGTTTCAAATAAATATCAATCTACTTTAATAAACAAAATTTTGGTCGAACAAAAAATATTTTATTTATTTGTCAAATTAAATCTATATCTATAATTTGAGTAAATGAAGCATTATTCGAATTAGTGAAGTAAATGACAAGTAGACGGTAGAAAAATTAAGCAAAATTTGTTTTATTTTGATGAGTCTTATTTTATATTACAAATTTACGTATATTAGGTTTTTTCAACATATTAAAACGGATTAACAGATATATTAATTAAAATACGGATTTTTATTACTATAAATTAAAAATGACAGTATTTGGATTGTTTCTTGGCCTCAACGGTGGAGAGAATATTAAAAGAAATTAAAAAGAAGACTGTTATTTTTATCATAAATAGTAAAATTTAATTTAAAACTAAGTTAAATAAATAAAATGAAATGATATATTAAATCTCCACAGTTTGCTGAGCCTTCTCACCAGGAGTATCCCATAAATTATGCAGTACTCTGGCAGTACTATATTAATGAATGAAGTATTAATTTTTTTTTAATAAATAGGTATTTTGTATGTCTATTAAAAACAAAATAAAATGGCAAATAAATTGGAATGATTTAAACATAATTTTTAGAGATAAAAAATAATTGGGAAGTTGTGTCCCTGAATTTAAATTTTTTACCGAATACAACTTAATTTAAGGATTACCCCATGCGCCAAGGTGAACAATCCGTTGAGAGGGAAAAGTGGGTTAAGTCAAATTCCACGAGTTATCACATAAGAAAAAAATGTTATTTGTATGATATTTTATAAAAATTCGTGAATTTAAAACCAATTTTTTAATGTTCTTTCCTGAAAAAAATGCACTTATTAGTAGGAAAGCAACTTATTTCTAATTTTTTTTGTTTGTTTCGTGGTTTTTTTGGGTTTTAACTTATTTTCTAAACTACGTACTATGCTTAAAATTAATGATTAATTTTTAATTTCATAACTATATACAGCTATATATACATATGTACATTTAAGTGTTACGAGTTTAAAAGGCTTTTTGACATATCGCTCTACGTTTTGAGACCTCCTGAGTGAAAAAAGGGTTTTTACGGTATTTAAATTTACCACGTGGTCTTCTTTATATGTATTTTAATTTTTTTTCGTAAAATAATATAAACAAGAAATAAATAGATAATATAATATAATATAAACAATTGACATTTTTAATCAAAATTATCAACATTATTAATTTATATATTTTATTATTTTTATTATTTATTTATAAATGAAAATTGTATTTAATTGAATATAAACGAAATTTTTCATAAAATGGATTTTCAGAATTAACCAAGCTAATTTTAAGCAATTATAACTCCTATGGAAAGATAATTTTTTTCAAATTTATTGAACTTTTTTTGTTTTAAAAATTTATTTTTCAAATAAAAAAAATGTATCCTGAAACGAATGCGGTAGCCGATAGGAATTATAATGTTTTAGAAATAATGTTGTAATTAATTCTGAAATTTTATTCAGTGAAAATTCAATTTCAATATTGAGTTATTTTTAGTTTAAATAATTAGCTGTTATATTTTTTATGGTTTTTTTTTTAACGAGAAAAAATTGACAGATGCGAAAAGAAATATTCTTTTCATGTTGTACTTCATTGAAAATGTTACTTTCTTGAATCCTGTGCAAAGATATATTTTATTGGATTCAGAGACTAACCGAAAATACCGAAAAGAAATGAATCCCTATTACACGAATTGACAAATTTATTGACGAATAAATTAAAAATACCGAATTTTATGTGGCCTAATTTTCAAGTTTCCGAAATCCAAATTTAACGATTTATAAAATTTCAGAATTGTACAAATAAGAAATTATTAAATATCCCAAAAATTCTTCAATTCACAAAATAAAATTTTGGAGAAATTAAAAAATTGTCCGATAAAAACTGAACTCGATTTCATTGATTTATTTTTTTTTAGATTTGAATCTGAAAATGTAATTAAGGAATTACTTATTAGAAATATTTACTAATTCATTTACCTGATTATTATTTGTTAATTGTACAATTTTAAAATTTTATAATTCAATGAAATTTGATTTTATCATTTTAAAAATTCTGACATTTATAATTCGGTATTTTTACTTTCCATCAATTTATGTATTGGGTATAGATTTTTTCGGTATTTTTGGTTGGTCCATGGATCCATTGTGTTTCAAAAGTCAAAATTTTAACAGAAGTTCCTAATATATCTAAATTATTATTCAAAACTTTTTGAGAAGGAAGAATAATATCGGGATTTTGAACAATTTGGACTTTTATAGAACAATAGGAATAATTTTGGATAAGATATAAAGGCACAGTTACTAAATATGTACATTTTAAGGACTTATACAACAGCGTATCAGTTTTCAGTAATTTAAATGAACTCTTTGATTATCGTCCTAATTATATTTTCCCTAATTTCTGGAAGAAAAGTAGATTATTAAAAATATGGATTTAAAAATCTACGACTTGGCGCCACGAAAATAAGCGGCTTTCACAGCGCCTCTACAGGTATGTGTCCGTAACACTGGAATGATAGCTATATATATTATATATATATATGCAACGACCACAAACTTGCCTGGAGCGCCAACTACCGGTATGTGGCCCTACTAATCCCTTGCCGCATCTAGGAACTAATATCTTTGATATTATACACCTAGATGCGGCAAGTGGCGGCGAAGTGGGGATAGAATTATTAGTAGGGTAAGATAAATGTAGACGGCGCTGTCGGCGAAAATCTTACCGTCCTCGCTGTGCCTCTCTACCCGCTGAAGTATCAATCCCCTCTTAACAGTTGTCGTGAGTAAAATGGGCAAAAGAGGCGCTGTCGCCGAAAGGAATTTCAGTAGATAATATAGTTTTCTGAAAATATTCATGATCACTAGAGCAATTCGAAGTTACCCGGCGATCGATCTCAATAACAATCAATAAACAAATGAATATTTATCACTGTTTAATGAAATTATATTCCGTTCTAATTCAACTGTAAATAATAATTGCATGTTTTTTGTTTAATATGATCCGTTTAACTTTTAATAATAATTATATAAAAGACATAACGATTTGCATGATATATTGTTCAAGATTGCAGTGTAATTAACGAATTATAATTTCGGTGTGAATTTCGCTATTTTGAATAACGTAACGTAAATAACAACCGAGTAGTGAATATTTTGTAACTTTTATAACAGAATACGCCAGAATAGAAAAAAGAAAAGATAACGTAATTTTTTTGATTCACTTCGACCTAATTCAAAATTGTTCAACTGCAGACGATTTACATATCTGAAATTTTACATTCATTGACAATGAAATTGTCCTTCCATTTTCTGCACATGAAGTTGATATGATTTGATTGGGAAAGTTTAGATTTTAAGAAATTTCTAATTTCTTATGTACACTTTACAATTAACCGACAAAGACGAATTTTTAACAAAATACATGAGTTTTCAACAAAATAAATACATTTTTAACTAAAAAGTATCAATTTTACATCAAAAATAGAAGTTCAATTTTCAGTTAAAAAATAACTTTCAAACAAGGGAATTTTCAACAAACTAGTTAAATTTTCAACCAAGGAGATGAACTTTCAACTAAAATGATAAATCTTTAACTGACATGGTTAAATTTTCAGTTAAAAAATAATTTTTCAACAAAACTAAAATGAAGAATCTTAAAAAATGACTTTCTTACGAAATTATTGCATTTTTCACAAAGTAGATTAATTTTTAACCAAAAGAGGTGAATTCTCAATGAAAAATGTAATAGTTGATATTTCAACCAAAACAGATATCAATTTTAAATGGAAAATAGTTGAAGTCAACCAAAAAGACGAATATTCAACAAAATAGTTGATGTCTCAACAACAACAACAAAAAAACAATTTTCCACAAAAACAGTTGAATTTTAAGCAAAAAAGGATACTTTTAAGCAACATTGTTTCATTTTCGACAAGCTAGATTTCTTTTCAATCAAATAGTTGAATTTTCAACTGAAAAAGATATAAAATAACTTGATGTTGATTGTTTTTTATCTACTGGTCTAAAATCAATATTCAAAATATTGATTTTAGACCAGTAGACAAAAAACAGT